>JAQFZU010000405.1:0-27643 GCA_034696185.1 Henia vesuviana | reverse complement strand
GTTTAGCTTGTTAGCAAGTTCGACTTGTGATGTACGAGATTATATTTAATTTGATAAGTTGATGATTATTGGGTTTAGCTTAAATTTGTTTTTTTGTTCATTTTAATGGGATTTATTAAGAATTTAATATTGAATTTAATTTGTCAAAAAGTACTGAAAATTTGTTAGTCTAAAGAATATCTAAATTAATGAATTAGAACAGTCTGAAATATACTCTTTTTCCTGCTAATTTTTTTTTTCATTTTTAAAACAAGTATTTTCTGCTCTGTTATATGGTCACGTTATTTAGTTAGTTTGGAAATGAGATATTCTGTGGTTGATTATATATATTTTTAATTGTAAAGTGGTGCTGTCGAGTTTTTTTAAAATGACTATTTTACAATTAATTATAGGGTGGCGCCATCTAGTTTTTTAAAACGTAGTTCTTTATCAAACTGCTATTTTGCGGTTGATTATATGGTGGCGCCATCTAGTTTTTTAAAACAGATATTTTTCGATTGATTGTAAAGTAGCGCCATCTAGTTTTTTGGAAATAAAATTTTTATTGAAGTAAACGCATTCATTCTTGTGTGTCTGTCGCATATTTAGTTTAAATTATAATTTATGTGCGTAAACAATATTTAAACGATACTTAGTTTGGAGATTATCAAAAACGACATTAGCATTACGAGTTCAACGCAACAAATTTGTTTACAGGTAAATTATACTAGAGCAAAAGATTTTTAAATATTGATTTGAATTAACAGATAAAAAAATTTATATTTACATTTTTTAAGATTAAAATATAATTAAAGATTGGATACATTTACAAAACTTGTCTTAAAAGAAAAAAAGCAAATAATTTACAATAAACTTATTTTTTTCAATTTAAATTTATGGAAATACATAAATAAATATAAATAAATATGTGAAGATATTTTCGGCCGTTTATACGTTAGTACATAATGGCGTCAATAGATGGCGCCTCGTAATTACCAATTGTAAACGCATATCTCCATATCTATTTTTAGATTGAAGGCTGTAATGCTGATGCTTACCATATATAATTGTATTTGGGGCTCAGTTAACTGCTTCACAATGGTGTGAGCAGGTACTAATGTCTTTTTCATTCATCATTGGATTAAGGACATTGAAATGCAAGTATTGGGATCATTATAAAGTGTTATTAAACACTAGATCCGAGTAAAACAATAAAAACCACTAGAGACCTTATCTTATCAGTTAATACATAAATAAGTAACTGTTGCTATTAAAGTCTCATATTCAATATAACCAGCTGCAACTGGAATAGATCAGTTTATGTAATGAATAGACAAATTCCAGGATAAATTAATCGATATTTCAGTATATTTCATACTTTCAAGTCACAATGTCGAATTGGACTATTCCATCTGTAAAATTAAATAATGGATATTCAATTCCAGTTTTAGGGCTTGGAACTGGTGATCCAAAGCTTGTAAATATATAAAATTTTCTTTTTTCATTTATTTAACTAATTTTATATTTTTAGCGAAGCAGCGAATACGATAAGGTATTGAAAGAAGCGATTAATGTTGGTTATCGTCATTTTGATACGGCCTGGATTTATGGAAATCAAAATGACATTGGTAAAGGATTGAAAGAGATTTTCGACGAAGGGAATCTTAAAAGAGATGATTTTTTTATATGTAGCAAAGTAATTTAATTTTTCCTATAATTATATTTTGTTTTAAAAAAAATTATTTTAGGTGTGGAATACATTTCACAAGAGGGAAAGTGCCATAAATAACTGTAAAATGATTTTAAGTGAACTACAACTGGATTATGTGGATTTATTGTTGATGCATTTTCCAATGGGATGGAAAGTAAGATTTTTTAAAAGAAAGTTGAGTATTTTGTCGATAGATGGCAGCTCGAATGTTTATTTCGCTTCAGGAAGGCAGTGAGCCTATGCCTTTTGACGAAAACGGTAAATGTCTTTACTCCGACGTTGATTATTTGGAGACGTGGCGAGTGAGTATTTATCAATTGCTGCAATTTAAATGCCAATGATAATATTATATTCAAGGCATTAGAAGAATGCGTTGAAAAGGGTTGGACAAAATCCATCGGTGTTAGCAACTTCGGTATCGAGCAGATAAAAAGAATAATTGAAAACAGTAAAATAAAACCAACTGTTAATGAGGTTTTTATCGATCAAGTTGAGCTTAATTTAAATATTCATTGCTTTATTTACAGATTGAAACGCATCCTTACTTAGTCCTACAAGATATGGTGGATTTTTGCAAACAGAACGACATTGTTGTTGTTGCATACAGTCCTCTCGCTGCTCCTTACGACAGACCAAAGGCTTTTGGAACCGATGCTGATCTGTATGTTAAGACATTGGTTTTAAATCATAATTATTAATGATCTTTTTGCAGAGATAAAGAAATTTTAATGGAAAATCCAGTTATTACAAGAATTGGCAAAAAACACGGGAAAACAAATGCTCAAATTATACTTAGGTGGGGCATCCAAAGAGGTACTGTTGTTATACCTAAAACAGTAACCAAAGCAAGGATGATTGAAAATTTCGATGTTTGTATTTGAAACGAGTGTTTTGGTATTTGTTTTGAATGCTTTTTTATGCAGGTGACATCATTTCAACTGGATAGTCAAGATATGAGAGAAATAACAAATTTAAATTGCAATTGGAGAGCATATCCTCTCGATCCGTGAGTTTTGGTCATATTTTTGTGTATTGATAAATAATTTAAAATCATTTTAGGTTTAAAGACCATCGTTATTTCCCTTGGTAAGAGAATTTAAATATTCAATAAATAAATTTTTCATTTTGATTCACTGTAATTTGTTTAATGAATACATAAAAAGGTGTAGTTGTTGATATTAAGTGTAAGTTCGAAATTGTTTGGTCATTTTTATTGTGTTTTCATGCTGCAACGTCATTGCTGGGTTCTCCCTGGTTCCCATTTCGGCACTTGACTTTGTTTAAAAATGGACTGTGTTAAGTTTTAAGTTTTTGCCAGGTCGCATATGGCCATATGGCCTTGCCGCTTTGTATTCCTTCTTCCCTTTTTCACTTTTTCTCGCTGAAGGTGGTTACTAGAATCCTGGTTGTTCTTACTATTTGCTTTTTTTTCATGTTTCCTTTTTGTTCTGTTGTGGTGTCTTTTTACCACATGGGGCATTTCAAGGTTTTTCACGTTTAAAGCATTGAAACATGCTTGATAATTGTTAAAAATCTTAAATTCACTTTATCCTAAATCAATTGGGGGGCAAAACTTCCATGCCATAGCCTTCACGTGGTCCCCCCGTTAGTACACCATCAAGGGGCTGCTTGGTGGTAGAACCAAATAGGGCCTCTGTTAATAGGCCCACAAATGGCGAGCAAGAATGTAAAAGTAATGGGCTGAAGTCCCCTTCTAGGCCATGAAGTCTGCTCTTCTCAATTCTCTTTTGGGAAGGGGGATATTGGGGCAGTCCTCCCTCTTTCACAAAGCAAGGGGCACCATATCACCATACATTTCATCTGGTTACGGTGCATTCCCTTCCATTGAGACCTTCGACGTTTTTGAAATTTTTTTTTCCATTTTGGTTGTGCCTGTGGCATCTTAATACCACATGGCATTGAATGTCTCTGGTCTCCATCTTGGCATTTGACTGTTTATATCTTGGAATTCAAAATATTTCAAATTGAATTCAGAATATGAATTATTTATGCATATATTTACAAAAGTTCATATGTACAAGATGTATGAAAAAAAATATATCTTGTATAAAAAAAAAATTACAACTACAATTAAATATAATAAAAACATAAAACTGATCTTCAACAATGACTAAGTTTAACTATTTTTCCTTTTTCCTTCCTCTTCTGTTCCCATTGACTTATATAAGGAAGTGGCACACAAATTAACCCAGACAATACCATCACAGATCCAGCAATATAAAATGGCACATCATAACTATCACCTTGTTTATAAAACCACCCTAAAATTAAAATAACAACTTCACTAACACAATTTCACCAAAATAATTTCATATTAACTCACCAGCAACTGGTGGTCCAATCATGGAAGCAGTTCCTTGAAACAGTAACGACAAACCAAATGAATTGGTCAATATTTCCAATCCTAAATATTCAACTAAAATAATTGATCTCAAAGACACATAACAAGCTGTAAATGATTAAATGTGTTAAAATTAGAAAAGAAAGATAAAGTTAGAGTTACCAATTGATAAACCAAATATGACCGAATAGACCAATTGTATATCATAACTTATGCAGAAAGGAATCATTGCAGTTGAAAGTCCAGATATTATTAGTGCAGAATTATTTATATATATAGCTTTGACACAAGGTTTATCAGTGATGTATCCACATATCAGCCTGCCAATCTGTTAATTGTGTATTTTAGGGGTTTAATCAAGAGTTTAATACTAAATTTTACTGTATTTGTTATTCCTATGGTAGATATCAACCAAGAAGACTGTTCTTTTGTTCTGCCAGTGCTGACAGCGTAGTCAGAAATGTAAATAAAAGGGACAAAAAATCCCATAAAAGTTAAAAAACCAGCAAGACATATTGTGACAAATGTTGGACTTTTTAGTAGGTTTAAGTGGAGTATATCCTAGTGAAGAAAATTATTTTATCAATTGTTGATTGTTGAATACCTTTTATACATTTATTGTTTCTGCTATCGTTTGTCTTTTGTGTGATTCTTTAGTTTTATTCACAGCATCCACTGAATCTGTTACATATCTTGGGATATTTGCCAGACTACCACTAGAAGAAGTAGTTTTTAATTGGTTTATAATAAATTTTAGTCATTGTTTTACCTGAAGTACATGTCGGCCCTGAAGAACGGTCTTTTGAAATCGGCACTAGTGGCACGGCGAAAGACCGATTTCTTTCGTTTGGGTGAAGAACAGCGTATCCTTAACCTCCATTTGTTTTCTTTTTTCTTGGACGTTGTGTAATCGATATTAAGTTTTTGATTGGTTATTTTGTTTTCACCGTTCTGGAAAATGTAGAATAGTTATTATTGGTATTGGTTTGAATTTGACGAGTGATATAATTTTATGAATTGTTTTTTACCGTGATTCGAAGTTTACGGAAATTTTCATTCGAATCAGTTGAGTCTGTGATTGGTAATTTCTTATCTTCGTACTCGGTATCTGTCGAAGCGACCGATAACCTGAAATGGGCATCTCTCGCTTCTTTCGTCCTCATCAGCAATGGTTTTAATTTTTGATGAGGTTGATGAACAACATCTTCAACAGGTCTTAACAATCCACTGAAAGCTGCACAATGAAGACTTATTCCAGCTTGAATCAACACCATTCCTCTCCATCCATACAATTCAATTAAATACTGAGTCAATGGGGAAAAGATGAACATGCCAATACCAGAACCACATACAGCAATACCAGTTGCAAAAGCTCTTTTCTTCTCAAAATAAGTCTGAATTATAACCATAGATGGCAGATAAATGAAACCAAAACCAATTCCTGAAAGAATCAATACAAATATCAAATCAATTCAAACAAAAAAAATTTTTTTAATTTAAAATTCCATTAAATATTTAAACTCAGACAAACAATTCTTTTAACTTATTAGCCCAAAACAGGGAGACAAGAAAAATTCCCCTGACCTCTAAAAACTTCCCCTGGGGATTTTCCAAAGATTTCCAGATACCTTGAAAGCTTTTGACATGTTTTCCCCCATCAGATAAAATCAAAATTTTACCCCCACAATTAGCCCCATTGAATTCAATGCTAAAAACAGCTCTAATTAACCTTTATAAATCATTTAATAAATTTATAAATTAAGTGAAATAGAATTTAACGCATGTAACATGTCGTTTATTACATCGTTCTCCATTTTTCTACCCATCCCTTAATTCTTTTTCTATCATTTTCGATTTTCGCCTTGTAAGGGCCTTTATGTGGCCATACCGGGTCACTCAGGGGCAAAAATGACCGCTTTCCAACATTCTCGACACTGTCTACGGGCTAACAGTAACCACTGGCAACCTACCTACCTTACCCAGACAAATAGACGTTACCAGTTGATAACAACAATTTCCGCATAAAATAAATTAATTCTCACCTCCAATAATTCCATAAACAATTATGAGATATAAAACACCATCGCCGAAAAAAGCACATATAAAAGCAGCAGTAGAAATAAAACTTCCAGCTATTGATATAGTTCGACAACCGAATTTATTCGCCAATGCACCTGCTATTGGACCTTTAAAAAGAAAATTAAAATTTAATTTAATTTAATCTTTTAAACTTACCAATGAGTAAATAAGTCCCAGCAAGTGCAGACCCGACCCACGAAGTTATGCTTTGTCCTTCGCCGAACTCGAGTAATATTTCTGGCAATAAAATCCCAAATGAAAAAATAATTCCATCGACGACTAAACTCGTAAGAAACGTTGCAATCACTATCACCCAACCCCAACCACCGTCGGGTGCCACGAATAAATCGCATTCGTCTTCTTCGTCCTCGTGATTGCTTTCTAATCCTTTTTCATCCATCGCGCCTTAATTGAAGAAATAAATTTTAAAAATTTAAATTATAAAATTAAAATTACCTAATTGTCCATTAAATATCTCTCGCTAACATGGAATAACTGAAAATAATAATTTATAAACCTTTTTATCAATTAAGATCAATTTTATCTTGTTTTGTAATGCATTTTAATCACTTTTTAATCACAACCACTGATAATTTAAGGACTTTAAAATCAATTCCAAATTCATAAATTTATTAATATTTAACTATTTTAAGTTAAAAAAAACAAAAATTAATATTTTAAATATTTAAATAGTTTATAAAATATAATGAAAATAATTATTTTTGAATTAATAATATATTAAAATACTTTCAACATACCTTCCACCAGCCAAGGTATAAGAGACAATGTCGAAGAACTAGGCTGAGTGATAAGAACAAACATTTTTTTATCAGAACCAAAGGTTGCAGGCCAAGAGGACATATAAACCAAACTGTGAATACAATGAATTAACTATTAGATATATAGATTATTAAAACAATGGTTAAGTTTAATCAATTTAGAATTTTGCTAAATTCAATTTCCCAACTTTTGATTTTGTCTTTTGTATTGCAAATCTTGGATTTTAATTCCTTTAAAATACAATCTTACAAAATTCTTATCACAATTATCATTATAAGATAAAACTTTCACTTTTAAAAATTATTTTTAAAACTTTTTAGAATAGACAGTCTTGTCAACAAGAAAGCATTTGATTGGTTCCTCACTTTTACCCACATTAACCTTGACCAGGGGGACTTAGAAAAAAGAGGTCAGTAGGGGATGAGAAGAGGAATGAAAAATGATGTTATAAATAAAACAAGAGGTACTTTTCCACTTTTTTTTTTATATAAAAATAGGTTATAATAAGTGTTGATAAGCTTTAAACTGGATAAAATGCATTGTGGGATAGTCAGAATGATTTAATGAACATTGCATAATTATTAATGCATTTTTATTATTGTAAATGAATCAAATTATGTGATTGAATATAAAAAAGTAAACAAAAAGCACTGAAAAAACTCTCACAAATTTACCCCCACTTTATCTCTTTTGACAAATGTCAGACTGGCGCCACATTACCCCTCCCAACCCCCACAAAATAAATATATAAAAACAAACAAAAAAATCATCTTTAAAAAACCTTAAAAGAAAATTCAATAGAAAAATCAATTTAAATACTTTGTAGGGGATAAGTAGTTGGTAGGGGGTAAATTGAAGGTCGTGCGAATTGTCAGAGATTTTTCAGTCACGTGTTTTACACCCAACCCCACGTGATTCCATCTCCAGGGTATAAATAGGGGTTTTTTAAACAAAACTCACAAACCTCAATTTGCTCAATTCTGCAAAATGTTTGTTTTAATCTGCGCATCGCTCATTGCAACCTCCTTCGCGAGTCTTCCAGTGTTGGAATTCAAAGACGGTGGATGTCCCAACTTCAGTCCATCTGCTAATTTCCAACCTAATCAAGTAAATATTAATTAAATTTAGTTTTAAATTTTAAATTTTTGTTTCAAATAGATTTTCGGGACTTACTACATCCTCGCAACGAGCGAGGCCGGACCACCGCAAGAAAACTGCTGCAAATGCGGTGAAATCACTTACACTCAAGGAACTGGTAAACAAATTAAAAGCGAACGAAGAGTTTACACACTCAGTGGGTAAGAATTACTTAAATTTTCTCTTTTTAAACTTTTAAAATATTATTTTATTCTCAAGTGTCCCCAAAGTGACGCAGGGTCAATACAATTACATCGAGAGCGGCAGATTCAATTATTTGTATTTGGGTGACTAATTTACTACATAAAAGAAATATAAATTAATATTTAATTTGTTTACTTAATATTTACTTTTTACTCAGATAATGGCGATTTCAAGGATACCCACATGACCATTACTTTCAACGTCCACGATCAATACCTCGTTGTCTATGGATGCATTCCTAAGGAAGGAAGACATGCTGGTAATTTTTATTTATATTATTTATATCAGTTATTGTTGTTTTAATTATTGTTTCATTTTATTTCTTCTAGATGTCGTTCTTTTCTTGAGTAGAGATAGAAATGCGCAAGTTACACCTGATGTTAAACAATTGGTCGCTCATACTGGGTTAACTCAATTTAATGATGTTAATCAAGAAAATTGCTCTTGAGATTAAATTTTGGTTTTTTTTTTATTATTTAGTGTTAATTTTTTAACATTTTTACCTTTTTTAATCCATTTGTAGTTTTTTTATTTTTGCAATTAAAATTTTTTTTTGCATAAATTTGTTTTTTTGCATAAATTTGTTTTTTTTTTGAATATATTTAAGATGCAGCTGGTTGTAAAAGGGTCTGAAGATAATGACCCCAATATTTAAAACTATGATCAAAGTTCTGCCAAGTTTATATTTGTAAGAAGATGTTGTTAAAAAAAAATTGGAAAGAAAATACGTCACTGAACTCAAGGTCTCGTGTTCAAATTGGTTCAGTAATGTGTTGCAAATCAGAGACTCAACAAGCAATTTTTAAGTGTGAAATTAATTTTTAATTTTTTTTTTTAATTTAAAAAATTCAGTTTTTAATTATGTTTAATACTTTAATTATCTTCACAGTTCTCGCGTCATGCGCAGGTGAGTTTCGAAATATTTAATTTGCACATTTTTGTCTTTGTTGATTTTGTGATAAGTTTGAATTTTTTGTTTTAAAAGTCGAATTTTCAGTTAGAAAATAAGGTGAATTTTGCAACGATTGTTGTTGTGGTTAATGTGGCATTGACTTGTTTCGATAAAAATTATCTTAATTTTTGTAAGTATTGATTTTGGTGTCAAATTACATTGAATGTGACTGTGCAAATGATCATTTTTCGATTGTAAATTGTTTGTAATATTTTTATATTTTTATTTCAATTTATTTCTTTTCTTTAGTTTCTAATCCAGTGAATTACACTGCCGAAGAAGCACCAAATGTTATTGTTACTGTATGGACCGGGCAGAATTTAACATTATCTTGCGAAGATGAGAAAGAATTGGGTAAATGTGTAGTTACAATGGCCATATGCAACTGTTAACAATGTGTTTTTGTAATAGCACTGTTTCATCGCATATGGCGAAAAGGACCCGCACTGTTGACTGCATCGACGGTGATCATCACGTTGGACGATCGGTTTCAGATAGTAAACGAACACATTTTGACGCTCAACAACGTGAGTCTTTCGGACGAAGGCGAATACGTGTGCGAAATCATCGCCAATCCTCCCATAAAGAAGAAATTTTCAATCTACGTCAGCGGTGAGTCGACATTTATACCATCAAAAATATCTAATAATAAATTCATTCGAAGAGGTCGTGTGTGGCGAACCCGACCTCGTCCCCAACGGTAGCGTCGATCCAGAACCCGGAACGGCAGACGCTTATCGTTACGGCGACGAAGCCGTGTATACGTGCCACGAGGGCTACGTGTTGGTCGGAGAACCGCTCAGAATATGTCTTCATCCGGACAACGGTTGGGAAGGCGAAACCCCGAAATGCGAACGTGAGTAAAACGACTGAACGCCGCTTGTCTCTTTAAGAAACATAAATCGACAGACATTAAACCCGCTATCGACGTTTTTAACACTAATAATCGATAACTGATAAAATATAAAAAAATAGATAAACATCAGACCGTTAACCTCGGGATTCCACTCGAATGACGCGTACCAAAGTTTAAGACTAATTTTAATTGGAAATAATTAAAATGTTAAAAACAAAATTCCAAAAAATAAATATTTTTCTATTTAGTGCCGAAACTGCTAAAACCAAAATGGCAGGAACCAAAATATTACACTAGTGAGTGTTTATACACTAAACATAATTTATTTACAGCTGATAAATAGGTCCATAGAGGGCACTTCTGTATAAAAATTCTAATTCCAGTGAAAGAAGTAGCAGAAGTGAACCAAAGAGTGAACAAACTCGAATCAAAACTGAGTAAATTCTTCACAACCGACATGCAAGTCTTCCACAGAGTCGAAGAGAAGTTCTCGGCCCTCGAAACGAGAGTGAAACAACTGGAAGGAGACACCGGCGACGTTAAACACAACCGCAATAAAAACGAACACATCGAACGCGAAGTCCACCACTTGAAAAAAGCACTCAGTCTCAACGCTCTTCGCGGCCCCTGGGAGACGTTCCTCAACACCGACGTCGCTCGACTCGGCGTGAGCGACGGTCAACTGGTCAGCGAGTACACTTGGTTCGTCCGTGATTTCGATAGTAAATTGAAGGAGTATCGCAATCTTAATTTCGATTATATCGAAAGTCGACCTTTTTACACGCACGTGCCTGGGTACCAAATGGTACTCCACGTGTATCCCAATTACGATCAGACGGATCATATTGGTTTTTTTGCTATTTTATTGCCTGGGAGATTCGATGAGGTTATTGCGTGGCCTTTTACTAGTAAATATATGTTGTCCATTGCGTCTGTCGATTCGGAGTCGAGCGATGTTTACGATACCATCGTACCGGTACGTGCGACCGAGTGTAAGTTCGAGAAACCGCCGCCAGATAATAACATTGGGTGTGGTTTTGCCGCTTTTTTGGAGCATTCGGTTTTGCATGAAAAAGCGCATTTGCATAAAACCAATGGTGGGGTTTTGTTTCGGATGACGATATTTCTCGATGATTGAAGCTTTTTGTAGTTATTTTCTAGTTTTATTACGTGTATCGATTGCAATAAAATTATAAGAATTTTGATACTTAATTTTGCCAATAGATGGCGCTGAATTTGAAAATGGCCTGAAATTATAAGTTTGAATAGCTGCAGTTATTGAGGTTAATGCACTTCATTGACTTGTTTATTATTGTGGAAGTTGAAATTTTGATATTAAAAAGTAAATTTTGTATTAAAAATTAGGTTAAATTTGCTTTAAAATTGTTGAATCACAATTTAATTCAATTTTTACAATCATTTTGCATCAACTAATTAATATTCAAATAAAAGATTTAAATCATAGAATGTATGATTAATTAAGTGCTGTCTATTTATGGCCATCACAACAACTTTCCCAGGACACACTTGAAGATAAATTCCAAAAATTTATGAATAATTAAGAAATTATTTTGAAAAAACAAAATTTATGAGCATTTTCTAATGAAATGTCAAAAATTGCAAGAAAAGGTTTGGTTTTGACTGTCAAATTATATGTTGAGTTTAAAGCAACTCCATTGTCTCTTAGTTACACCCACTAAAATATTACAATTACCTTTGATTACAATTTTCTTCAACACATTCTTAACATTTTTATTTAAATAGAAAATTCAAAATGAAGGATGTAATTCATTTCCTCTAAACACTTCTATATTTACAGTGTGTTGATACCACCTTTTGGCAATGATGCAAATACATTCCAATGATGTCATCCACCATAATGGAAGACATGTAATTATTTGGTTTAATTTTTAAATAATAAATTCTCCATTTTAAAATTTAATTGATCTGTTGGGGTAGTGACAGCCGAAAGCTCCATTAAACACATTTTATTAGCTTATCCCGCTCTATGCTCTAATAACGGTTGTGAGTCACGATTAAGTTGGAAGAAAAGTGGAGCGTGGATTAAATACGCGTCCCAATGGAGGTAGGTGGGTAGATATTTTGCTTAACGTTGCCAGCGGCTACTATTTTGTTTACGATTTATAAATCCAGGATGCTGGAGTTGGATTTCCTTTTAAAAAAATGTGCTTTTTGATGCTTTAAACTTGTTTATTGGGTATATTTGATCCGAAACATCCGTATTTTTATTATATGTTTGCATTGAGAATTTAATCTTTGGCTTATCATAACATCCGAAAGGAAATGGATACATTTTGCTATAAAATGGTTACTTAAATGAAGATTAACTACTGCGAAAGAATTTGCCAAGAAGTTTTAGTTGTGTTTGGTTCTTTGGCCGAATCTTCTGCCGGAGTGTCGTAATGCCTGACGACGCAGTAGAGCGTGGAAATTGTTGTTTTCTATTTCCAGTTTGTCCGTTACGTCTTTGGTGTGTTTTTTGTACGAAGAAAGGTCGTACAAGAGATATTCCCATAAGGAATATTGATGATTTAATTCTTTTTCGAGGATTTTGTCCTTTGAATTGACTTTCTTTAATTCTTTTGATAAATTGTTTATTTCTTCTTGTTGCTTTTCAATCTTCTGTTCCAAGTTGATTATGTGTAAATCTTGTAAAATTAAAGTTATTTTTGTTTTTTTTCTTATTATTCACATATTTACCTTTACAAATGGCTCTTGTGCCTGACCATTTTCTACTTGGATCATCACAATCCCTTGTTTTGCCACCTATGAGCATATAACCACTGTTGCATTTGTAGGTCAACTGTGTCCCTTGTTTGTAACCATTCTGACCACTTTCAGCTGAATATTGGATATGACCATTGGGTAGATCATCAACATCTTTGCAGAATAATTCTGAACATTTAATAGAAATGAATTAAAAATTAAAAATGGAAATAACAGATTTAATAATTCTATTAAAAATAATGATTAACAAGGACATCCTTCTTTTGAAATAAAAAGTGTTGAACCATTCATTTGTAAACAACACACTTTTTTTCCTTTTTCATTAAATCATCATGAATTTAACTAAAATCTGAATAACAAATTATGAATTTCTTTTCCTACTTCCTACTACATAGTAACATTTATAACTCATTACTCATTAACACCCACTTGCTTTAACACTGAATCAACTTTTAGCAACAAACAACTAAAATAGCAGCTGCATCATTTCAATCTGTATCTACTTAGAAATATGTAAACCTTATACAGTAATAAAATAAGAATGGTGGTGGTGGTATGTTGTTTAAGGTCGCCAGCAGCTACTATGGCCATATGCAATTAGGTTATGACTATCGTTTAGTTATTAAACCACGCGCCTATTATGCCGATGGTGTACGGCCTTGTATTAGCGCATATGGTATTCATACATGCAGTAACTGCTTTTACCTTGGATCGTTACATTAAAAATAGTGTATGTTTTCGACGTATCGCTGCACGAAAACTCTCTGTTATCCCTTGTGGTTGCATTGTATACGATAAGTGTGCTGGAGACTATGTCAGTTTGGAATCTATGGCTTTTTAAAGACATGACATTTCCTGATGCTATTACAATAGCTCCAGTTTTCCATACAAGGTCTTCTGAAACAATGGGAAATAAGTAAATTTGGTTTGTTTTTAATAATTAAATATTTGGTAATTTTTTACCTGATAATTTACTTCTGTCCACTTCGCATTTCAAGCGAATGTCTTCTCCTTTTGTTGCTATTATTGTTTTTATATTTCCTCTTGTTTTATCTAATAAAATTTGTTTTTTAAAAGTTTTTTTAGTCTTTTCTTTTATACCTGGTGTTCCTAAAGTGGAAATTGTGAGGATATAAAAGCAGGTAAATGTCTTAAGCTTCATGGTTTAAGTCAAATGATATTTTGTGTGTGAATTTTACAGTGTTTTGCATGTAGTGGACTTTGGTTAATGTGATATACGTTAAAAGTCACGTTTTTTTATTTTTGTATTTATTAAATTTATATTAAAATTAATTTTCTAATATCATCTCTCAAGGCATTACATAAAACAACATTTTATTACTTTCAGGGACCATTAAAAAAGGTTGTAAACAAATGATTTTTTTTATTTAACAATTTACTTAAAATATAAATAGATATTTTATGTTCAGTTACGAAATGGTTCGTTTGATGTTCACCACTTAAACAGGTCATTAACACATAAAATTTTAATTTTTTTAAAAAAATTATTTCTCTGAATAACACGAGTGAGCGCTGGCGTCGCTGGGCGGGTCGTCTGAAACGCAACGACGGGGTGGTAGGAAGCGAATGAGCAAATGCATGTGTAGTATAAGTTTGTGCTTTTTCCATCCACATCTGCAGGCGTGGTGTGTGCAAAGCTTAGACTCCACAATTTTATATATCAATTAATTGGAATAGATTCAACTTTAAACCGCAATGGCATATTTGAAACAACTGTTGATTTGCGCTTTCTTTCTAACAGCAACGGCCGATTGGGGTAAGCGAATTTGATTTTACTCACTTAATTAACTAAAAACACAAAACCCTCTAATAATTATGTGATAATTCATTAAAATAATTATTTAATTGACACAAAATTTATTGAAAATTAACGGAAAAAAAAATAATTCAAAAATAGGTCTTTTGACTAATTTAAATACAAATTGAGATTTTACTTTTAAACTAATTTCAAGTGACATAAATAATAAAAATAAATTTAGGAATAATCAATTTACTCAATATTTACAATTCCCACCCCTCAAAGTTGAAAGATTTGACTCACCCTCACAAAAATGACTAAGAAGAACAAAAAGGGAGATAGAATTAGCTGTAAAAGCCCATTCCTCATCTTAACTGCCTTCCCATGGAAAGCAATTGAAATAACTGCCCAGTTGAATCATTCATTACACTACAAGTGACCCCTACCACCCACAACTGCCACTGGCATAAACTTACCCTTACAAATGGTTGGGAGGGTGAGTGAAAAAACCCTCTGTGCAACCCCCAATTTTTTTTTATTCTTTTCACTTGCTGGGGTTGGAACTTGTGGCCTATTTTTTTCTGTGTTGGATGTTGTTTGTATTGGATTTGAGGGAGATAAGTGAGTTGCATTCCATAAAGACTGGGGGAAAGGGGAATTTTGTTGATTATCATGATAAAGTTGCTCATTTTTAAGTATGATGGCTTATTATTGTTTTTTTTGCTTTTTTTCTTTACTATTGTTAGCAATAATGGATTATTTCACAATTGTTTTTTTAGTGATATTTGTTGTTGATCTGCAGATGGGTTTTTTATATTTTTTATTGTTCTGATTGACTAATTGGGTCTTAAATACATTTAACCCCAATAGAATATGGGAATTATTTCTAAACAACTTGAGTTCCCATATGAAATGTCTTTTTTATATTATTTTATAATTATTGTGAAATACAGGAAATTATATTAAAATAACAAAGTCAATTTTATTGGAATTAAATTTTATATTTTTTCTATTAAAATTGTAATAAAAGGTTTTTTTCATAGTAACTTGACACACTCATTTGATTAGTAAATTATGAGCATATAACTAATTATTTCTTAATGCATGCAGTGCATTGTCCCTTATAATTTGTTATTCATGTTTAACATTAAAATATTCAGATTTAATTAATTTAAAATTCAGGTAAAACTGAATTCACTAATTTTTAAAATTTAAATCAAACTAAAAATTACATTTTAAAATGACATCACAAATCCTTAAAATAGATTAAAACACCATTTAAAAACAAAATGATGTCAGAATTAGTTTTAAAAATGGTAACAATTCAGTCCAAACACATGTGTGACGTCACAAGGACATGATTATACTAATTTTTAAAAAAAAATTCAATTTTAATCAATCTATTAAAAGATTTCCCAATAAAACAATGGCCTTTGACATCACACTTAATTAAATTTCAACTCAAGGTTTATTAAAGTTCAAAAAAAGCAGAACTTGTTGGATGATAGGTACAATACTTTGGCAAACAGTCAACATTTTTAAATGCAAGTTCCTTCAACTCTTTCAAACTCATTTTTTACTTGCAATGAATCCACTCAAGGGATCATCTCTCACAGACTCAATTATATATGACAAAAGGCCTAAATGTTATTGAAAACACTTGTTTTGACATCCTTGGAGATATTCATGACAAGCCGAATGTAGTAAAATGTTATTTAACTCCCACATGTGTCCTGACTCGACTCATGTAACAAAAATTGACGTCAGCCATGATCGATAGCATCCCCCAAGTCATCATATCTTTTCCCAAGAGAATCATGTGGGTGGATGAAACCATCTTTTGGGCTTAAGTGTATCTTAATCAGAAATCAGGATTTTTTACTATATAGTCAAGGCTATGTATAGGCTTGAAGAGATTTTGTCAATGTGCCAGAAGATTGTTGGAAGTAAAAAAATTTATTTTGTTACTCAGGTGTTGCCTTTTAGGGTTTGTGGTAATAAACTGCTTGAAATTGGTACTAAAGATTTTTTTTTTGGTATTGTAAGGGACCCTGTTTAAGGGTATTTGCTAAGAAAGGGAAGTGTTGAATCCCACTCCTTCCACTGTCATAATAACTTCCCCACTGTTCTTTTTACTTGGTAAGTCAATGGTACAGGCAGTTAGTCATGACCTTCAGTGTTAGTGTTACTAGCAAAGAATTTTGTATTTTAGTCAACAGGAAATATTTTTTTTAAATACCTGGAAATAATGGAAATAATTTCATTGATTATTTTTTTTTAGTCAAATTAGAAAAATGGTTCAATGTGTCAAATTCTTGTTTAATTTTTGCTTTTTATCTTTTTATCTATTTTAGCTCCTGGAAAAATTTTTATTATGAATAATTCAATTCATTTAAATTTTTTCCTTTGAATAATAATAAGTATTTAATTTTTCCTCTTATTTTGTGGTAAGAAAAAATTTTTCTCACATATTTTGTCAAGTTGGTAGTTAGAATCATCAAGTGGATGATAACCCTTGCTTTTTATAAATTTAAAAAAAAAATTTAAGAATGTGGGGTAAAAATACTCTTGAAATAACTGATAAAAATAAAATGAGGGTTTAAAAAAAAGAAAAATGGACTCTGTTTTTGTCTTTCATCATGTGCCTAAAATAGCATGTTTTTTATCTTGTCCTGTCAACTTGTGAAGTAGCCATCTTATCATCTGCTAAAAGGACTCATGTCAATTCACTCATCACCTATCAACATGACAATTGAGTGCATTTGCCTTTTGTCAGATAATAAATTGAAATAGTGGACATTTAAAGATATTTAGTCCAGGTCAGAGTCTGGTGTTGGTCATCATGTGGTGTGCTGTTTTCTCTCATCCTTCGATGATGTTAAAATGGATTTAAAAAAATTTTTTATTTAAATTATTAAAACCAATTTAATTAACTAGAAAAAATAGGTAATTAAACCAGAATTATCATTTGAGGTTAAATTAAAAAGTGGACAATACACAAGGAAGTAATTGAAAGCAATGTAGATTTAGTGTCGCCAGCGGCAACTCGGCCCACACGCAACGCAACGAAATTAGTACAGAAATTATCTTATCCAACGAAAGAACTCTCGATTTGTCAATCCTTCCAATAATCCCAGCAAACTGGGTATTTAATAAATGTATTTTGCGACGATACTGGCCAGGAAGTGATTTTGATATTTTCCACTGGTGAACTACTGACCGTTAACCTTTTTTTAAATTTTCATTTTACAATTGATTGATGTTAATTTGCTCATATTTAGTGGTTGGCACTTCCTGGAATGATGACTTGACATTCTTTAAAGCTTGTGTGACTTCAATTGGTGACATAATTGCATTTCTTTCATTGATGACGCTTATCTCTTCCCACAGTTGATTAATCACCATTTTTTCTTTATTGCAAAATGACTTTTCAAACTGGTATTGCACCTTCCTGCTATTCCAAGATGTGATTTCACCTGTGATGAACTGTTTTAAGAATTTAAATTATAATAAGTGACTCAATCATTTTGACATTTGTGTTGAACAGACATTTGCTGTTGATAAGCATTGATTCATGTGTTGATGGGTTATAAATCTTCTTAGAACACATTAAATATGTATATTTAGAAGTGTTATTACAATTTGTAAGAAATGAAGGGTAATGAATATCAATGAGTTGAGTTAAAAAACTTGGCCAATTTGTCAATCCTTTCAAAGTTGGGAAATGATTCAAACATGTTCAAATTGAAGCTCTTTTCACTTGAAATCAGAATTTGTTGCTAAAAATGATTTAATTTAATAAATTAAGTTTACTTTTTGTCTAAGTCATTTTTTTCATTGCATTTCTATCAAATATTAATAGTCTGTACACACCACTGCAATTTAATTAATTATTAATAGTTTAATTGGTAAAATTGGTGGTAATTGCAGGATTGATGGTCAATGGTCTGAAGAGACAATAACCTGTGAATATTAAAAATATTTTTGTTTTTTTTTCAATTTAGAGCCAAAAATAACATTGAAGTTTTATTGATACCAAAGTCAAAGATCAAATGTCTTTATGTATCAAGTATTATATGGTAGACTTAAGTAATCTGATGAAGGAAATATTTTGGGAAGAAAAAATTCCTGTGGTCACTTAAAGGTCATTCTGGTTGGTGTCAAATTGAGTTTGTTTGGCTCACTTTAAAGGAAAATGATGGGGACCACCCTAAAGTTGCAAATTACTACTTGTGAACAGATTTACTCAATTCCAACCCCCAAATTTCCCTTAAAGAAAATTCATTTTTAATTATTCTCAACTTTAACTTTGAAAATACTAAAAAATATTCCAAAAATGTGAGAATAAATAATGAATCACAATTGATGTTTTTGATGGTCAAATAAAATTTTATTTTTTCTTTTAATATAAATAAATATTTATCAAATGCTAATGAATATAAAATCCTTATCTCACTAAATTACAATAAACATGACTAAAAGGGTTTGACTCAACAAAGTCAAAGCAATGAACTGAAATAAATTATTTTATCATTTTAAAAAACTTGGGATCTTCAAAGTGATGTTAAAGGTCAACTTTGCACCTGGTAGGAAAAGTCACTTTCCCCTCCACCAGATGTGAAAAGAGAAAATAAAAAACAATTCAAGTGTGTTAAATGTCATGGAACACAGTAAATGTAGGTCAGGGATGAATTTATAGAGAAAAACAGGGAAAAAATTAATAACAACATGAGCATTTTGAAAAGAAGGATGTAATATTAATCTACAAATAAATTATTAATAAAAAATTTTCTTTACATGCTAAAATAAGACTTATTTTTACTAAATGTCTTTACCAGGTAATAAAAATGAGTGATATATGCTCTGCATGAAGCATTTCAGATATCTTTTTATAACTTGAAAAGGATTTTTTTTTCAAGGAAGCCATTTTTAGGTCTTGGGTGAGCAACCCCAAGACTTAACTAGACCTGAAGAATTTCCCAGAGTGTCTGGGTCATAGTCAAGGTGGAGAATTTTAAAAATGTTAAAATATAAGTTGAAAACATGTTTAAATTAAAGTCTAATCAATCATTTTTTTAATAATACAAAGCCATCAATTGAATTTATAATAATAGAAAATCATGGATGGTGTTTGACCTCATTTTTTCCAAGTACTGATAGTGGAGGTGTGTTGCTTTTGAATTGTTGGCAGCCAATAGTATAGCTAAGAATAGCATTTGAGTTGAAATTTGGCTAAAGAGTTGAACTTGAAGTAGTAATTCAAGACATTTTACAAGTGGGGCTATTGGAATGACTTGTAAAAAAATCTTATCTCATTTAAAATGAACTTCAACTTGTTCTTGCTGGTCCTGTAAAATCTTGATAAGAAAGAGAAAAATATTTCCAATTGGAGGGAAATCTGTTGTGTGGGTTACTCAAGGCTACTTTGCTATGTATAACTGGTAACAGTATTAATTAAAATAATTTTATACCAAATATGGTAAAACTTGACCACTTTTCAACATACTCTTGAACCAGCAGAAGTAAAAAAAATAGTTGACACCAGCCAATGAACTCATTGTTTATTTTATCCACAATGTCAATTGACATCCTGGTTTGCCATTCCCAATATAAACATGTAATAAATTCAATGATGTCAGTTACAACAGAACTTCATAAGGTTATGTTCAAGTCCTTATATTTCACAAGAACAAGTTACATTCAACTTTATAATATCCAAAAAGAAGATTGGCAATATCCAAACAGATGCATTGACAAATACATAATACCAACAGCTGGCACATGGGGGACTTTGCCATAACCATTGACAAAATCCCTTAATGCAATTTATTAGTCAATTTGCTTATCTTTTTTGACATGACCAGAATTCACTACTGTTTTTAAAACCAGAAAAATTAACTTTCTTACATTGACCACTTGCTCTTATTAGACAAATTTATGAATACATAATGGAACGTTAACTGATAATTAATACATGGAACCCTTTCAAGCAGCCTGCAAAAGTGCGATGAAGGCGGGGCTCTTGTGCAGCTGCATCAAGGGGGGCAGTCTAGGGATAACAAGATAACCATTGGAGCTGCAACAGCTGGAAAAGGGAGATGTGGAGAGAAAAAATTAGCAATGCCGAGATGAAAAACACGCGAGAAATGTTTAGTTTTATTAATCGAAAAATACCGCGGCTTAAAATTACTTTCTATAACTCTAGATAAGGCTTAATGTCGCTATTGGCTACTATGGCTATACGTGAATATTTAACGAGAGAACGTCGCTATCGACGATTTTATATTTAGAAAATTAATAATACATAACGCCATTTTTTTTTTTGGTCAAGTGCGGCCATCATTCACGTCTTCCACTGACATTTCCTCGTAAAAAACGGCCGGGACGCAACGGATTGTGATGGTTGTTTTACGGAGGTTGCGTATATCAATTGCAACAGGAAATGGTGGAAAAAATGGAGGCCCAAAAGGGGTGCAACCAGTTGAATTTACATTTGGAATTGCATTTCAGTTTGCATTTGAATTTTTTTTTAAATTTATTTCATCTTCACCTTCTTGTTTTTCTCAGTGTCTGGTTTTTCCTTCTAACTGTAACTGTCTGGGTCCTGCTGAGTGACCTTAGTCTCTCGGATCGGGTTGCTAGGGGTTACAGCATCTTTGACTGATGTTTTGCTGTTCTCTGTCTGCTCAATTGGGTAATGGAAATATAAACAAAACATTTAATTATTTAAATTCTTTTGAATTTTGATCTTTTTACATTTTTTTATGGGCTGTGACTGTAATAAAATGTGCAACTTTAACATTGAACATGACTTAACTCTAAATTTTCCTTTTATGACTTCTAGAATATGGTGTTGCTTAACTGTTTTGAGATTAAGGTCAAGAAGTTTTTATCTGATTTGTTTTTTAAGGAATTTTCAATTGAGTTGTTTGAAAAAATGCTGATAATCTTTGAACTTTCAATAAATTTATACAGAAATTGGGTAAATACTTTGACAACACAATTGATTTTTGTTTTTACTTTCCAAACACCAATTTTTGGTCATTGACCATTGACCAACAGTTTTCTTGAAGCTTTTTCTAAACTGTGTTTATCAATGCACATGTGTATTCTAACATAAAACACTAAATCTTAAGACTAAAGTGTTGCCTTTCAACTTTTCAGCATCAAAATTTGCTTGTTTAACACAATTTACCTGAAAAGTCAGCTTTTTCTAATTTTGATTTGTTTTATTTATACAACTTTTGTTTATTGTCTTTAACTAAAGGTTAAAAGTGCATTTCAACTTCTCATTTTCAAATCAACACTGGTTTGTAATTAATTAAAACTTTATTTTTGCTATTTTAAGCTGAGGAATGAAGCTGACAATGCAATAAAGTTGATTATAAATAATTCATGTATGTTTTTCTTGTCTTATATCACAACTGGGAAAATATTTGTTTAGTAATTGTCAAGGGAGAATAATATAATCGAAGACAAAGTATAAAATATAAAAATAAATCAGTTCCACTCTGATTATTTGCACATTTTCTACCAACAATGCATGAAAAAGTAAATTTGCTAATTAAAATTGGTGCGAGTGCTTTACTTAAACAATAATGTATTTATTTCTTTAAATTTGTAGCATTTTTCATCTTTCGGTTACTTCCGCACATCTCGATTACTTATTGTAATCACGATCTCATTTTCCGTTAATTGTAAATTACCTTGGAAAATAATTTTAAACGGATATCGGTCAAGGGCGGTACGAGTAATTTCAAAATTCCAATTTACTTTGTTATAACTTGTTATTTAACCCTTTTTCGGTTCGAAAATATATTCACTTAGTATTACTTTCACCCCATTCCAATCCATCATCTTATCTAAACTCCTTAATTACCAATGACACTTTTATGTCTTTGTATAAATAAAAAAATGGCCGTTTTCGTATATCCGGTCGATACATACATCCTGTTTAAATTTTGCAGTCTCGAAACCAAACATTCGACCTACCCTTTAATCTAATGGGTAATAAAGATCTTCTCCCCAACTATGAGTAAATAGCCAGGAATGCGATGAAAATTCATGGGGTATCGAACATCCTGTGACAAAGGGTCGCGATATAAACAATTAAAAAATAACGATTGGTATAACGTTACACTTTTATTGTAATTGAAAATTTTTTAATATGATATCAACTCCATTACGAGATGAAAGCGAGACAACACAAGATGGATGACCAGTATGTATTTTCTTACGATGATCTCATCAACCAAATGAATGTTTGCTGTTGTACTTAAAAATGTCGAAAAAGTTTTTTTTCTTTTTGTGAGATTAAAGTTGTGGAATTTTGAAATTTAATATTGTTTTCAATGTCTGGGTATTTTAGTTATATTGAGTATTTTCTATTAAATTAATTTGTAAAAAAAGATTTTTTTATTTCAAGCAAGGCCACATATGAATGATGAAGAGATTCTTTCATTTTTAATTACACAAAAAAAAGTTTAATTTCCTAATGTATTTTTTAAAAATAAATTAAACCGGAAAAGTTAATTTACATTATTTTATCATTTTTACCTTGAAAAAACATTGATTTTAGCAATCTCTTTTAACTCTTAAATCAATTAAATGCTGAGTTAGATGTTGGGATTAGCGGCTACTATGGCCATACGCGACATGTCACAATCATGAAATATAAAATGGTTAAAAGGATAAAGTGCCATTTTATCTCTTGCAGATGATCAGAATGACGCACCCATGCCGAAACTGCTGAGCGAAGGACAGGATATCTCGGTGAAAAAAGGAGAAACGTTAAGATTACATTGTGGAATTGAATTTGACAAAGGTAATTTGAATAGCAATTTTGTTAAAGGAGTTTAAGTTTAGCGCCATCTGGTGATTTGTTTTTAAAGTTTCACTTTTAAATAACAAAATGTTGCAGATGCTTATGTGGTTATGTGGAGGAACGGCAGTGATTTCATTACGGCCGAAAAGACTGTGATGAAGTACACGGACAAAATTAAAGTTCACAACAACGGAATCAACTTGGAAATCGACAACGTCCAACCCGAAGACACGGGTCGATACACTTGCAGCATTTCGTCCAATCCACGGGTATCCCAAACTCATAGCGTCAATGTCGTTTGTAAGTTATCTAACTAAATTCATTAATAACATAAAATAAACAAAATTTCTTATTTTAGACTTAGAAAACCTAGAAATCGAACCGAAAAGTGGTTTCATCGACGTGAAAGCAGGCTCGAAAATGAAATTGAAATGCATGGCCGATGCAAATCCAAAACCGAATCTCCAATGGTTTTATAATGTAAAATTGATAATTTTTAAAATTTAGATTTTATTAAATAAGTTTTACTATTTTAATAAAGGGAAAACCAGTTGAGAAAGTAAAAATACGTGATTCGACTGCCGAATTGACCAGAGACGACGTGAAACCACACGATGCGGGAACTTACGAATGCATAGTCGAAGACCAATTTGGTACTCGCTTGAATAAGAGCATCAGAGTCAATGTTATTGGTACATAATCAAGTGAAATAAATAAATTGAAATGATCATTTGCACAGTTTTAACACATTTAATAATTTTTCAGACTTTAAAAGAATTTTCAAACCAAAATAAAATAAAATTTTCTTTTTAATTACAGCATCAGCCCAAGTAATGAAAAAACCAGAAAATGGCAAAATCTCTGTAATGACTGGAGATGACGTGAAATTAAATTGCCAAATTGATGGACAAGGACAAATGAAAATCCACTGGTATTTTAAGGTGAAATTAAATATTTAAAAAAAAAAAAAATTATTTAAATTAAAAATATAAATAAACTCACAGGACCAACAACTGAGTGGGAAAAGTGGCGAAGAATTACAATTAGAAAATGCCCAATATTCAGATGCAGGTACTTACAAATGCAAAGTTATGACCGAAGTATTTAACAACATGGAAGCTAATTTCTCTGTCGAAGTATTGCGTGAGTTTAAAATATTTTTAAAATATTTTTAAAATACATTCAAAACCATTTTGCCATTATATTTATTTATTATTGTTTATAATTATAATTAATTACATTGATAAAAGATTCTCCTCGCATTATATGCAACAATTTACATATTCACACGGGTGAAGGTCGAACTATTGACATTACTTGTATCGTTACAGCAAATCCAGAACCAACGGTAAAAATTATTAATTTAAATATATTATTTAATAAATATAATTTTACAGGTTATTTGGATTCGACATAATCACACTTTAATCGATTCACATAAAATAAGAATTACGAGGGATTTAAATTCAAAGAAATACACGTTAAAAGTGAATAACATCAAACACACTGATGTTGGTTTGTATATAATATCAGCAAAGAACGATATAGGAATGGAAACGAAGGATATTATACTTACAGGTATGTTAATAGCTTATTTAAACATTTAAATAAATTTTAATAATATTTAATTACAGTTTTACCATCGATTGTTGTGATAAATATCGACGGTGAAGCAGAAATCAATACAAATATTACATTTGCGTCCAAATCTTTCAGTCCAATTCTTTATTTCGAACTGAGATATCGACAATTAAATGTAATTATATTTATAAAATGTTTTTGATTTATTTTAAATATTATTTTAAAGGCGAGACAAAATGATTGGCAAATGTTAACTATTCCTGCCGAACCATCCAATATTATTTTCACTCAACAATATATTCTGAGGTGTTTACAAGTTGGTGCTGAGTATGAAATTGCTATGAGTGCTGTAAATAAATACGGGTCGAGTCATTGGAGTCATCCATTGAAATTGTTTATAAAAGGTATTGATATTTTAATGTTTATAATTAAAATTTTAATTTTTTTTTAAAATTAGATTCGAGGGATAATAATTGCATGTTGAAAGATTCGTTACAAGGTGAGTTAGTGATGATTATTGTGGTTTTTCTTTAACCAATAGTTTTGTTATACCCAATTTACTAGTTAAAATTCATTTTTCATTTACATATTTCAGGCATATCAACCTACCTGAAGCTTGAAGACCCTTAGATTGCTTTAAAACGTTCATCAATGCATGAATTTGCATTTTTGCATTCATTCATTATGCATGAATAGTTGCATATATTAGTTTTTTTTTTAAATATAATGGCAAAATGATTTTTTATTTATTTTTTATTATACAAATTTTAATTTTTATTTTTTTTATTTTAGCTCCATCGAGTTCAAGTTCGAGTGGTAAGATGATTAAAGTTATATTTAAAAGGGTTTAAATTAATTTTTGCAATTTTTTATTTTAGGGAGTGAAGGTTAGTTAATTAATTTTTTAATTTTGTTTAAAATGATAGTTAAATGTTAGTTATTATTAATTATTTTGGTTTTTGCAGCCGCAGCAGTCGAATCGGCACCGACATCGGTACCGGATTTTTCACCACCGATACAAAAAGCTGCATCGCTCGTTTCTATTTTAACTATTGTCGTTCTTGTTATTTTTTTCTGGTAATCAGCTTTGAATTGATGCGAAAAGTTGTTTTCATAGCTGGTGCCGAATTATGACATCAACAAATTTTTTTTTAAAACGTCATTGTCAGGACAGTGATGTGATGTCGATTTAATTTTTTTTGTTTTTTTAAATTACGAATTGACAAATTGTCGATTATTCAAATTTTGTTGATTATTTATTTCTTGTAAATTCAAGTGAAATTTTCAATTGTCATAATTTTTTTCAAATTTTTAATTCAGCTCAGGTTTTTATTAAAAATTAAAAACTTTAATCTTTTCATATATTTCTGACTGACAGTTTTCTATGAAAAGATTGAAAGAGTGAAAGAATTGCATTTAAAAGAAATGTGAAAATTTAATTGCTCTTTAGCTCGATTATACAAAAATGTGCATAAAACTTTCATATAAGCAAAAATGTATGCGATGTCAGTATTGAATTTTTTATTTTCATCATTATTATGTCAAAGTGCCTTTAATTTCTTACTATTTGCTACATGCTCTTAGAGTTTCATGAATTTGGTTTATTTTCTATTTTTATTTCTTTATTGTATAGTGTCATTATGAAACTGCACCTTAATTTAACTTGTGTAAAGCACACACACTGTATATATATATCAAGAACCTTTTTATTTTACAGATGCTTTGATTATTAAAGATATTTTAATAAGCACCATATTTGGACAATTTTTCTGTGTTTTGTAGCTTAGCAATAGAATGACACAGTGCAGTAACAACAATCAGCTTTAGCCACCTGGGAAAGTAATAATCAGAGGAGAGTCTTCATAGGAGAATGCAGTAAACCGATGACAACACCCAGCTAAGATATCTGTGGAATTATTTCAAGTTTTTCTGTAGAATTATATAAAGTTTCTACTGTGAAAAATTCTATGATTTCATCATTTTCCAATTCTAGTTACGTAATTGCATAAAGTAAATCAACAGTTGTTGTGATTCGCCTTTGAGTAGGTGAACCTGAAATCTGGCTACCAGAAGTCTTCCAATGGCCGACATAATTGACTTTAGTGTGGGTTTTGCCTTTTTTGCATTCTAATGCGAATTGGTCTTCTAAATGCCAAGGATACTGATATTGAAGTCAACCGTGCGGTTGACGATTTGGCCACGTATCCGAAGCGTAAATGAAGAGAAGTCACTTCTTTTTATACTTTTATCCTTTGTCTTTGCCTAACCTAGATTTAATTTATTTGAAACCGAATAAAATGTGTGTTCCTTTTCCCATAACTCTTTGTTTCTTCATTTCACTACATCTTGTGGTTTAATATAGCGTGTGACCATCAGTTCTGCCGCCACTTGGATATGAATAACTTGAGACGGACGTGAGATTTATAGGTTACTGAACCTTTATTATCGCCCGCAACCTGCAATCACCGCCACGCTCTCAACACTTTCTATGGTTTGCTGGCCTTGTACCGGTCTCTCGGCCCCTGCACAACATTCCCCACAACCACCGCATGGCCACCGACTCCGCTCATCTCTCTCACCAAGACCAGATGTCATGATCTCGGTTTAATATTTTATATTAAATCGGGGTCACGATAACTTTGCGACCCTGGCGTCGCAAACATCTGGCGGA
>JAQFZU010000404.1:0-27645 GCA_034696185.1 Henia vesuviana | reverse complement strand
TTAATCCCATAGCAGACGACGCGCGATTAGCGTGACGAGAGATTGCTTAAACCCCGAGATAATAACATAATTCTCACCTGCAAATGTGGGCGACAACGATATGATGGAGAAGAGCAATTTATGTCCAGTGTTGACCAGCAAATGGCCGAACCAAGACACTAAATTTTCAAGATTTTTCTATTCGGTCGAGTATTGCTGCGAATCACGAGCCATCGTTACAATTCCAGACACCCGCTGCTGTGTGAGAAAGGGACTCAATCGCTCACAGCGACACACCTGCGTTCGTCAAATGGGCTTTGGAATGCTGTGGGTTTTGCCGGGCTGAGATGCGACTCAACCGCGAGCGCCAGACTCCGGGTCAAACTGGGCTCGACGCGCAATCAATGGTGAAGTTAAGCGGAGAGACCAGCCTCGTTTTCAAATTTAGCCTCCAAATCAGGGTGTGCGGATATGATACGGGGAACGTGTGCATGTGACGTATGTCACTCGTCATTTTTTTTTTTTTTTTTTTCAAATTTAAAAAAAAAAATTTTTTTTTTTTTCAAAAAATTAATTTTTAATTTGATTGAAAAAAAAAATCGTATTGTATTTGGGAGTTTAATTAAAAGAGTCAATTATTAGTCGCGATTTTAATATAAAATATTTTTCATTCCAAGCCAATGAGTTTTTTATACGTTTAATTTTCATTACTGAAAATGGAAAAAAGAATTTTTTTAGTTTACGAAAAAAAAAAAAAAGTGAAAAAATTGGAAACAAAAAAAAATTCAATTCAATTTACGACTCAGCTTGCGCGCATTCCCGTTATAACGAAGCAGGCATGCGCTCTAAAAGCACATTCAATATTTGATTGCACAACTAATCCATGGAGAAAGGAAACTTTTCAAATCCCTTATCACATCTTGCTCACACCCTCGTTATAATGAAAGAGTCGCTTTCTATGCTATCGATGGCCAGTGCTTTTCCCTTCCTCCCTCGTGGGCTGGGCGGCCATTTGCAGGGCCACGTGCACATTCAGATACCCCTTATCCACCCTTCCTCTCCCTCTTCTCAATTTCAATCTGCTCCACCCCTGTCAAACACCCAAACTCGGTGGCGCACAACTGATAACGTAACAATGCATTTTAATTACCACATTATTATTGTATTAGCATTACTTTATTATTGTAACGTAATTAATCTCCCGCACTTACTACTTTCAGTCATGAATAATAATTCTTTTCCAGGGGATTATTATTTTAAGCCTAATTAAATATTAATAAAAATTTAAAATTTAAAAATTATTTTTAAAAGTAAAAAAAAAATGGTCGGTCCAAAAGATTATTATTATTGTTATTATTATTATGGGCTTTGATTCATTAGTAAAAGGAACCCGGTTTGAGGCTGAGTCGTCACTTCGCTGGCAGTGGCACATCCCATTAGAGGGGTCTATCTATCCAATCTATCTTGAACAAATACCACGCAATAATGAAGGGATTAGGCCTCCAAGAGAACACTCAATTATAATGGAAACTCATAAGGCTTGTTAATACGCCGCGCTCGCCCAGCCTACAGCTGCACTAATGAATCGCACGCCTCCCCCCTTCCACCCACCCATACCCCACCAAAACCTTCCACTCGACAAACTCTCGTTACTGCGAACTGCACACCGTGGATCTTGGACAATGGCAAAACAAGTAAACAAAGTCCCAGCAACTTTCGTCCGGAGATTGGATAGTGAATATTAAATGCGTTTATAATTAACTTTTTTTTTTTTTTTTTTCTTTAATTAATCGATTTCCGCGAATCGATTTTGGGTCGAGTGTGGGAAAGTCGAAATGATTTATTCCATTCATCGAGGAAAATATGACCAGGTTTGCGGCGGGCGACAATTTGATTAAATTTCATTTTGACGAGAATTTCATAACGTGAGATCACACGTCACGAAAATGAGGGTCCCTCGAGAAGTAAAGGAAACGGAAGTGGCAATTAACTTGCATTAAAAAAAATTAACTGCCATTTATTGTCTTAAGACTTTAAATAAATTATATTAATGCCAAAATTTCGAGTTCTTAATTACTTAAAATTCTCCCTTCCCCCCACCCATTAGACCATTACGTCAAAATTGGAAAACACAAGATGGCGATTCCCATCGAAACGCATTAAATTCATAACGCATCAGTCAACGTCAAAAAAGTATTTCACTTAATTTAATATTTAAGGGCAACGTAAAAAAAATACGGTATAAATTTCATGGCGATAAGAATCGAGGAAACAAGAGAAAATGTGATCTTTTTAATCGCGCTGTCACAAATGATTAACATACCCCCGTTACAACAACTTGTCAATTTCATGCGAGCGCCACGTGTCGGACACGAGACCGTGCGTGGTGGCAGTCGCTCGTGCTTTTGTGGCTGTTGATGCGCAGACCGGACGTGATGCGAAGCAGCCCGGTCGCTTCATTAAGCCGCCATTCTATGGGCACGAGTTGATCCGAGTGGGAAAGCGACAGCAATGCCCAATCACCGTCCACCGAGCCAATACAATTGCGTTCATTGTCGACAGGGGGCGAAAGAGATGAAAAAACGGTCGGATTAACTTCGTTCGAGATAACTGTTGAATAGATTTAGGGAGAAATTACACGATGCCAATAAAAAATGACGTCACAGTTGTAGGGAGGAGGGGGGGGACTTAAGATGGTGATGGATTCGGGATTAGAGGATTAAATTTGATGAATTATCGAATTACGGAAGAGGGAAATTGGAAAACTCGTTATAACGTAACGAGAATTTGCAACGAAATTTAGTGGTTCGGGTTAACCCTGACTATTGTTGGGGATTAAAAGGGTGGTGAGGTGAGAATGGGAAGGGTTGAAAGAGGGGAGATGTAATAAACGTTATTGGTAAAGGCGTTGGACGGACATCGGGGCAAATGGAAGGTTGCGCCCTCTGTGGGCGAGTTGGAGAAAGGCTGAGGCAATGAATTCACATCACAAGCTCATTACTGGATCGTGCGCAAAATAATAGCGTAACGAGCGCATTTCAAACCGCCGTTGCGGGATTATGGAGAGGATCACGCGCAATAGCACACCATTTTAAATATTTAATGAGGTTAAGTCTGCTGAAAGAACGTCACGTCACGTCAATAAATTTTTCTCAAAATGTATTCTAAAATCCCAAAACAAAAAAATTTTTAAAAAAATTAAAAAAAAAAAAAATTCAACGAAAAATTTTTTTATAAAAATAATTTCCATTTTTATACACTTTAAATGCATTTTTAAAAAAAAACATTTTTTTTTTTTCATTTAAAATTTTTCTAAAAAATATTTTTATTCGAAAAAAAATTTTTTCAACGCATTTAATGATGTAGTGCTGGGAAGCGGCAGGGGCAGCACTGCGAAATCGTAAACCAACCTAATAAATCGCATTCGCATGCTCTCACCTCGATCTGTCAGTGAAAACAACCACTCGGGGTTGCGGTGGCATCACTTGTAACTCCGAATTGTGAATGGTTTGCGAGGGTTATCAATTCGGGCGAGGAAATTCGGCGCCAAAAATGAGGCTTAACTTAACCACCAACTTATTATTTGGGACCTCTCGTCTAATCATCATTTAGCAAAGCCAGACGCTTTAGTGGAAGGTGTGGGGAGGATGGAGAGGGTAATGCGCGCAGAGGCTTATCGCACCCCCGCATCGGTGCTCGTCAGGGGCCGGCGGGTTGACGGGCACACGGACGACGCCAACGGCCATCACGCCAAACTAAGAGGAAATTATACTTCATATTTCAACCCTCAGTTCTAATACAACACTATTTAATTAATGTCAGCCCGGGGTCTTTATCTTGCGCATGCGCCTAGCAAATTTACATGGTCCACAGGAAAGGGGAAGGAAGGGGGGAGCAAGTGAGTTTCAGGTAATTTATGAATGCCAAGATAAGGAATCCCATTAGGACATCAATAGACCTGCTAGATATTGTGGTTGGGGGTTTCAGTTATGGAATCAATTAGGAACTCGCCCTCATCCTCCCCCTTCCTCCACCTCATCCCTCTCCACGACCCGCTACATGCATTACACACGTAAATATATTTGTTATTTAAAAAAAAAATTTTTTTGGTGAATTAAAAAAATTTAATTTAATAAAAACTGATTATAACGAAGACCCCCGTTATAATGAAACTTTGAGAATAATTAAATTCAGTAATAAATTCAGTGAAAATTTATTTTGTTTTCGCAATGACTCAGTTTACCACAAACGATTTTTCACCGCCCTTAAATTTTCGCGTGTTTTTAACATCTCAACCATTCACACACAACGAAACCATTCAATTTTAATTACGGTACCATATATCCCATCACTTATCACTATTTTTGAAAAGAAAAAAAATGTATGCCAACAATGTATCCATGCAGACTCGACTTGAATTTATTTACATTGTAACTAATCCAAACATTTGCAATGCGGAAAAATAAATAAAAAAATGGAAAATTATTAAATCAACAAAAATTTTGTTTACTCGAATAGCTATTACCATAAATGGATATTTAAAAAAAAAACAAATAAAATAAATTGTATTCTTGTTTTTAAAAAAAAAATAAAATTAGAAATAAACAAATAGAAATTTTGCAGTTATAATAAAATTTCAATTGGTTACATGATTAAGGAGGTGCAACGTTTATCGTGACAAATTAAGAAACGATGGAAAGGGGATAGAAAAAGGGGGTGCTTTAGACAAACACGGGATTATCTGGGGATCCTTTGAAAGCGGTTGGGCGTCACGCACACCAGTTTTGGTGTCTTGTTGCCTGAATAAATAATTATAAAGCAAATGTTTAATGAAATTTATTCAGATTAGAAAACGAGTGTTGGAAATTGCAAAGTTTTCTGTGTATTGAATCACGGAACCAATTTCATAAATTAATGGTAAAAAAAAAAAAATTCCCAATTTGCTTTAAAAATTACTTAAAACACTTACCTTTATCAACTTGAGTTGATAATTTCCTTAAAACAAAATTCCCAGTGTTTTAGGCTTTCACTCTCAGTATAATAACAACCAATCATGAACGATGATGTCATAAATAAATATAAAAACCTAAATTAAAACATAAAAAATATATAAAATATAATAAAAAAAACTAATTTCTTTAAAAATACTTACAAATTGTAAGTTGAAAAACACTTTTGTGGACGTGTGATAAAATCAATTAAAAATACTAAAAAAAAAAAAAAAAAAAAATTTAGCAATTCCATGGTAACAAATTTGCACGATAAAAGAAGGAGAAAAGAGACGAAGGAATATATATATGTGTGTAATGTTCTAAGAAAATAAGATTTTTGAAAAGGCAAGACGACGCCAGATGAAAGCGCCTCATTAATTGGCCTCGTCGGGCAGCGACTAATTAGCCGAGGGACTTGTTTTCTGCACGTGAGCCATTGCGTTACTCCCTTCTCCTCCGCATTGTCGATTTCATTAAATTCAGGAAATTAAAAGTGCAATTGATGAATTGGTGAGGGCTGCGGTTCTGGCTGTTTTCGTATTAACTGCCCAGTAACTTAACGCTTTGTGAAACAAACATCGTTGCCTAAATTAAAAACATAATTATTTTTATAAATAAATTTTATATTTAAATATCACATTTTTAATCATTTGATTTAAGCATTGGTTAAACTGTAGTTAGCGCTAACTTACTTTGGTGCGACCCAGTCTAAATAGAATTTATTTGCCGTGACAAACAAGTACAAACTGTAAATTGCTTTTTGTAATTTCACGCATCGTGACCTGCAAAATAAAAGAATTTTTTTTAGAATTTTAATAAACTGAAAATGGCAAATTTCATTAATTTTTTTTTTTTTTAAATTTCATTTATAATCATTTCCATTCACACCTCTATTAAACCAATATTTCATTTATATTTATTTATACATGTTTTCAGTTAATTTGCCTTTCATTAAAAAAAAAACCGCAACAAAAAAATAAAAAGTGCAAAAAAAACACATAAAAAAGCCAATTTAACACTATAACAAGTCAATTATTATCTACAATAAACCAACCCCTGCCATTTCACTTCCTCGACCAACCCTAATCCAAGAAAAAGTCTCATTAATTCCCTCAAACTCCCTTTCTCACACTCCCCTCACTTCTTTATAACAACTAAAAAGTGGCTTAATTGAAAAAAAAAGTCACGCCTTAGAAATGTAGCAATTTGTGGAAAACTGATCACACAATTGATAAGAAACCCGAGGAAAAGAAAAAAAAAAAATTACCTCCCACAATTCCATTTTTGCAAAATGGCGGAAAAAACATGTGATGCGGGTGGTTGTGGGGGGGGGGGGTGATAATTGACTACCCTCCCCCTACTTTTAACAGCCCCCAACAATCTGTAATCTGCGGAACTCGCGTTACCGCACGATGAGGAAAGGAGGGAGGGGGGAGGGCAGTTGTGGGGGAACGGGGGAGGCACGAGGGACGTCGTGGAGGGGGTCCAGGGCCCATAATGAGAAACGCTGAGGCGGCAGTTCTGCTTTTCATTTCCTGTTCTCGCATGATTTTCTGCGTCTCGTGATCGCTCACAGCGTTCATATAATCGGGAGATCGCCCGGGATAATATAACTGACGAGGCCTCCTTCGCATGCACCGGTTATTACCCCGAGGGATTATTAAGGTGTGTATCCTTGGAGGCCATTATGGATAATGAATTTGGTTTAATTAAATGAGTTTGTTCCAAATAAAGTGCTCGCTGGTTTATTCTCAATTTGGTTTGAAATTGAGTTTTAATTGAATTTTTTTTCCATCCTTTTACTGTTGGTTGGCATTTAATTGGTTTCGCGAGACGTTGAGGAAAATAAGAGAGAGAGCGGGAAATTAAGTTTCGACACGTTTTTCTTGTACCAACAGAGGGCGATAAGATGTGGGAATGGGTGACCAAAGCGGGAAATTCGAAACGTTTCAATGGTTGTTGTTTGAAATGTTTTTTTAAAAAAAAATAATCGATTTTAGCTTGAAAATTATTACTTTTTTTTAAAAAAATAAATGTAAAAAGTCAAGTTTGTAATTTATTGGCTACTAAATTGCATGTTTTAGAGTCAACAAAGCAAATATGAATTTAGTTAGAAGTTTGTTGTTTTAAAATACAGCAAAATATTTACTTAGTTTCGATTTTTCTTTTTTAAAAACAAGTTTAAAATGAATAAATTTTCTTGTATTGATTTTAGACATAAAATGGTGTTTGAAGTTATTTTTTAAGAAGGGAAAGTAAGTGATAAATTTATATTGAATTATTTGCTATTAACGTTAAGAGGAAATTAGTTTCGTATTTATGTTTGGAATTTTATTTTTTTAAATTATTACGCTTTGTTATTGTACTTTACCTTTAATGGAATGATAACGAAAGGTTGGAATTCTTCCGTTGCTGTCATAGTCCTTCAAGAGTGAAACCGCCGACCAAACTCACGTGGAAAGGCAACCATTTTTACTTAATATTGAACTTACTCACTGCTTCCATCTATCGGGCAAATTTCAAACTACGAGCGTTTCTTTGATCCGATTAATTAAATTTCTAGGTTTTTCTTAAGCATCGATTTTAATCTCGTTATTAAAGAGAAATAAAAATTTACATATTGAAAAAAAAAATTTTATTATTCTTTTTAATTAATTCTTAAAGTTTTAACTTTTTCGTTTGAATAAAATAAACGAATTTTAAACCCGTAAACAATAAGCTATAAATTGAAGCGAATGACAAATATCGAATGAATTTTGAACCGATAGATTACGTCACAGACTCATAAAACCAGTTAAAGTTGTAATGCAAGTATTCCTTGAAACAGTGTTCCACAAACATCCACGCATGCGCATACAACTTACTCAGCATACTAAGAATTTTTTTTCTCTTCTTTAAACTGCCCAGCCGCCAGGTAACTTGGGCTGAGAATGGAACAAAGTGAAAAAACATTTCTTCTATTGTAGCATTTTCTTCCTGCTGTTTTAGGTGAATCACCCGATCAGTTTTGTAAACAAAAAAATAATAATTCGATAGGCAAGTATAAATTTTCATTTCATATTTTGCCTTAAATCAATTTAATGTTTTTCCTTGAAGAAAATTTTCCATTAAAAAAAAATAACAAAAAGAATTCACGTGGTATCGACATGACGACGACTGACCGTGGTTTGTATTTTTAATTATTTATGGTTATTTATTAAGTGGTTTAGTTTGGTAGTTAGTAAGTTGCTTTCAATAATAGACTTGTTTCGTCAACAAGTTTTATTTTTACGACTTGGGTCATTATACAAAGATATTTCACAATTATTTTTCCTTTTATTTATTTATTTATTTTTTTTTTTTTGCACCGGAATTTTTTTTTTCCTTGTTAAATATCAATTATAAGTGTTGTTTATGCACTTATGCAAGGTGCATTTAATTTTATTTTTTTTTTTTTTTTGAAAATAAAAAAAAAGAAATTTTTCTCATGGTTTGTATAATTACGATTCGTGACCATGGCCTTGAAAAGTGACCTAAAATTTCAAATCAAAACTAAAAAAAAACAACTAATTTCACAAGTTGTTTCTTGCAGGTACTAAGTTTAAAGAGATGCACACTGAGGTGAATATGACTTCCTGTTTATTTCTTATAATTTTTCATTCAATTCTTTAATTCAATTCCAGGGAGAAGAAACTGTTCAACATTTACTAACTGGTGCAACCACTGATTCAGGTAAAAAAAAATTGTGATTTAGATTTATGTATATTAAATCCTCAATTGGTTTATTATTAAATTCTTAAGGAAATAAAATCTTAGAATTTAATTTCCATATAAGTTTCTACTTGAATTACATTTCTAAGGTCTATTGCACAGTAATGGAAAAGGTGATTGCATAAGTTGCATTACATCATCAAAGAGATTTTCTAAAACTTGACTTTAATGGTATTTAAAGAGAAATTTAATTTGCAAATTCCATCTAAATTGAAGAATTATTTACTTATAAATTATTAAAGAAGAGATTTAAATGACCCATAGTCATAAGTCATAGCCATAATGAAAAAGCAACTTTTTTGCTTTTATAATATATTCAATTGAATGTATAAATACTTAAAATATTCCTAGAATTATTTACATTTAACAAGCATTAAACAAAAAATAATTTATAAACATATTTAATTGTCTTTGTGGCAATTCACATTGCAACATTGTAAAAATTTCTTGTTTTTTCAAATGACTATAAGAACTTTATGGCCAATTGGCTCGCACTGTTGGCCTCGGGTCGTTGGTTCAAATAGCTAAAACTGGTATTTGCAAATTATTTTAATTGAGGAAAAATCGAAAGTAAAGTTGGAATTTTAATTTTATTCACCTTACTATATTTGCTTACCGAATTTTAATCAACACTTCCTCATAAAGAAAAATTTGAATAAAATAAAAAAAATAATTTTTTAAAAAAAAATATATTTTCCATGTTTTTGAAGGTTTAATGTCGCAAGTTGTGATCAAACCGGCATCTGAAATCGGCGGTTCCACCAAGAAAAGCCCTTCTAGATGTGGTTTACATCGCGACGCTTTAGTTTGCACTTTGGCAGTCATCGCTTTGGGTCTTTTGATTCTCGTTGTTCTCGTCGTCGTTTTGGTTCTCCGCGCCGATACCAACTCGCAAAAAGCACTCGTTCACACCGATGTACCGATCAAAGTATCGACAATGTGCGGTCCCGTTGCCGGATCCTCCATCGATGGCGCTTTCGCATTCCTCGGGATCCCTTATGCCGTCCCACCCGTCGGTAATCTCCGTTTCCGCAAACCGATCCCACTAGCTAAAATGGAAGATTGTTGGCAAGGGACTTACTTCGCCCATCGTCAAAGAGCTCATTGTTTCCAAAACGATATCGACGGTATCGAGGATTTTCAGAGAGACGAAGATTGTTTACATTTGGACGTGTTCACCCCGCAAACGTCGTACGAAGATCCGTTAGCGGTGGTCGTGTATTTTAGAGGCGAAACGAGTCTAGGACACGATAAATTCTCAATAAGGCACGAATTGGTGTTTTAGGTTAACTGAGAAATTTTTTTTAATGATTTTTCAATTACAGAATGCAGCCATCAGCGAAATTAGCGAGAGATAAACGAGTCGTGTTCGTTAGTGTGTCATACCGATTACACGCGTTTGGCTTTATGGCCTTAAAAACACCGCGAAAGAATCATCCACGAATGTCTGGAAATTACGGTTTATACGATATGTTGGCTGCTCTTAAATGGGTTCAAATGAACATTGATTCGTTCGGTGGAAACCCGAGATCGGTGAGATGATCCAACCCCAAAAAAATGAAATGAAATTTGAATATTGTCCACTTGATGTTAATTTTTTAAAATTTTGTTAAATTTGATTGAAAAAAGCAAGTAAAAATACTATTACCTTGAGAAAAAGGTCGTAAACACTCGTTTCTGACCTTGGGTAGTAAAAAGAAGCATAGAATTAATTAGATAAGAGGTTATTTGCAGGGAAAGAAAGAGAGAAAAGTTATTTGTTTTTACTGCTGTGTTGAGGCTTTTGTCCTTGATACTGTTTTATTTCGTCCTAATAAAGATTTATTAATGGATAAATGAAGGATGCCCACTCCGTGTTGATATCCTTCATATTTTGCAATTGCTTTGAACTGCGCAATTTTTCTCAATTCCTTTTTCGTCATTTAAACCATTGTTTTTGATTGATATTGATTAGTTTGAACCCTGTTCTTTAAGATATTATCCAGTTCGCTTGAGTCTTTAATTAGTATTTTTCTTTTCTTTTTAAAAAGAGGCTTTTAAATGTTTGTCATTAAGATTATAATTAATTGAGGCTTTTATGCAAAGCAGCAGTTTTAAGTTTTAATTAGTTAAGGAATTCCACAAAAATTCTTGGAATAGCTCAATTATTGCTTCGTTTTAAAATTAGCTATTTTCTACAGCCCCGCAAATGTAATTTATGATTAAATTTTAATGAAATTAATTATTATTTAGGTTACTGTGCTCGGTCATGGTTTTGGAGCTTCTGCCATACTGGCTCTCGTTATGACACCCGATGCTTCGGGGTTGTTTAACAAAGCTTGGATTTCGGGTGGAGCGGCCGAAATCGTCAACTCCACTTTGGTTCGGGCCAAAGAAATAAACGAACAATTTCTCGAGTAAGAAAAAATAATAAAAAAATTTATTAAAAAAATTTAAAAAATATTTTTAACAATAGAAATATCGAATGTAAAACGTATCATTGTTTGTCATTGAAATCACCCCGGGAGATTATCGCAGCCACACCTTGGATTGATAGTATTGACCTACCGTTTAACAATGAATATCAAACGCCGAAAATAGTGAGGGATGGTCACGTCGTGTTTAATTCATTAATGAAATCTCTGCGCCAGAATAAATTCAACGACGTTTCATTAATAATTGGTATACAAAATAATTTTAAAACCGAATTAAAAATTAATTTTTAAATTTTATTTTCGTAGGAGCAACAAATTACGCAGTGGGCGATTGGTCTCACTTAGATGCAATCAACTGGACGGCCGTCATCGAACGAGTTCAGATACGTTTGGCCACTTTAAGCGAATATCTGGCGCATGATGCAATTGCCAATTATTTACTCAAAAACGAGCCTGTGTCACTACAATATTCAAAAATGGTAATTTTCGCTTAAAAAAAAGAGGATTCGGTGTTAATCGAATTTATTTCAGATTGCCGATGTGCGAATTCGATGTCCATTGTTTCAATTGGCACGTTTGGCCCATAATAAATTCAATAACGATGTATTTGTATATTCGTCTTCCCATCGTCCAACATCCCAACTACGATTCGACGTAGCTGCCATATTTAATCAATTGGAAGATTTCTTAGGTCCAAGTATCACGTCCGAAGATTTGCAGTACCAGCGTACCATGAGCAAATTGTTTTATAATTACATCAAAAGGAATAAACTCGATTCAGTGGGTGGTTTTAATCCTCCGAGTTACATCGATGTATCCGATGGTCTTAAAATGTATGCCAAAGACTCGAAATGTGATTTATGGCTTAAAAGTAATATTTATCCACAATACGCGAAACACGATTGATGTTTTTAGTTGATACATAAGTTACATATTTTTGTAGTGATGAAATTGTCATGTATAATCATATTGGTTAAAAATACAAGTCATTTTAATTTTATATTTTAAATTTTGTTCTATGGATTTGTATGGATTATAAAGCGGCCTTGGATGCGAGTGGTCCCTGACCTACAAATGGAAGAGTTAATTTTTTTTTCTTCCTATTTGTAGGTTTGAGGTCATGTTTTTTTTTAAATGTGTAATAATTCTTTGCCCAACAATTGACAGTTATGCTCTAGATAATTTGTGACTGATATAAGACATAGAGTTGCTCAGGTGTTACGCCTGGTCAAGAATGTCGGGTTCTCAATCGTCCCTGCGATGATGTCTTTCATTCTGTGATTCACCTATTGAAAATATTATCATATTAGGATGGATGTGGTCATAAGATTATATGTTCATATGCTAGTCGTAAAAAAGTTCCACGGCGAGATACCTAGTTTCATGAGATATGTCACCTTTCGATATTTAATAGTCAAATATATAAAAATCTAAAAAAAATCAAAGTGATGTTAAGAAATTAATTTGACAAAATCCTAATATAAAGCCTTTTCAGTTTTCGGGCCATCGAGAGGCTTTTTCTTTAAAAAATGGGTCTTTTTGTAATAAAATAAATCTATTACATTCACAAGTGATTATGTATTATTCAAGTCACTATAAATTATTTTTAAAAAAAGCATTTTTTTTCAAATTTGATTTCTCTATTTTGATTTGCATCTTTGATTGCAATGTTAATCAAACGTTCCCGAGGTATTTAGAAAGTGTTTTCTAATTTTGACAATGAAGCTTTTGGTTACTTTCCTGCATTACAGAGTTAGAGATTTCAGAGATTTAGGATTAGTTTCATCAGTCTGTTAAAGCTAACAAAAGATTAGAATTTAACTGGCCTTGGTGTTACCAAGACATTTGTTATTTAACTCTAATCTTATTTTCGTTACAATTATATCGATAATCTGACAAATAACATGTTATAGATTGTAAAATGCATTAGAACAATATGGGATATAAATGTATGTTTTAGCATTTAATTAGCTGATGTTAATGTTATAGAATTACAACAATATTTTTCAGTCAAATTTCAATGAATTAACTTTCTTGTCTGCCAAGAACTATGTCGTCAGTTCTAGAATGGTCGTTATCTTTGGTCGGTGCCACACCTCCAAACACCGCATAACGAGCTTCACGCTTTAACTCCGCGGAAATCGTTCCCTTGAAAAATAAATAAATTTGAAAATTATCCTTAAATTTATTTAAACTGTATTTACTCCTTGTTGTCGAGCAGCAGCACGAGCCCGACAAAACATCTCGAAGAAACCCACCAAAAGTGACAAACCGACACCGACTAGTAAAATTGTAAATATCCCGCGAAAATTACGTAACATAAGCGATCCTCGAATATTAACCTAACAAAAAAACCATTTTTGTAAATTTTCTTTAGACCCACACATTATTAACATACAGTCCTTTCATCGTCACAGACTAATGGTTCGTCCAATTTAAACCATTTATTTTTAAGCCTTTGAAGTGTGCCATCTTCCAATGCATGAAGAATAATCTGATTAAACTTAACGAGCATTGGACTATCTGAAAAAATTAATTTTATAAACAAAAACAAAATTTAAAAAAAAAAAAAAATTCACTACCTTTCATCATAGCAACTCCAAAATTCTTATAATTCAAGAGCTTTCCAACACGAACCAAACTGCAGTCTCGTTCCGTAAGATACTCGATGGACGTAGCTTCCATGAACAAAGCGTAACTACCATTCTTTACTTTTGCCACTCCATCGGCGTAACTGTTAACCATAACACTCGGATCCGATTCCATTATGGTATGTATTTGTTGGTAAATGGGTTCTCCGGAAACCTACATATCAAACAAAAGATACATAAAATAATTTTTAATTTCGATTAAAACATACTTTGAAAAAGTGATGTGTTGATCCGTGTGCCAAAGTGCCGTATTTGATTGCAGACTGCGCAACGAGATCGTCTACAGATTGTATCTTAGGACCGTGCGAGATTACGTCTAAATGATGAACTAATATAGCGGCTAAATTTGCTACGTACATTGCAGCAGCAAAAAAACAAAACACCCACCACGTAATTGATAACAAACGAGTCGATAAACCTCTGTAAAGATATTGTAATGTTCGCTTATAATATTGTAATTTCTTAAGTTTTACCTCGCAACCAATTGAGTGTTTTGTCCCGTCATTGATCCCGTCATAAAAAATAAAGTATTGGATACACTGAATTGATTACTTCTTTGAGCAATTCCCATTTGTTCAGTATTAAGCCAATCGGCAGGACTAAATCTTTAAATTTAAATAGCAATTATTAAAAATAATTTTAAAGTATTGACAAATGTTTAATTTACCTGCCCAATACAAACAGCCCAATGCTTAAGCCTAAGAAAGCTATGAAAGTACTCGACCAAACAGCGGATTCAAACGGTGCAAGAAAAACCCAAGGTGACATATTAGCATCGGATGACATTTCATTCGACATCAACAATCCAATTCCAGTAGTCATAAACGACATTGAAAAATCAACAACTCTTTGTCTCTCCGCCGTTATGGTCAAATCGGCAATTGCAAAATCGGCTTTCTGAAGTAAAAATTAATAATAAAAGTAAAGATAAATTTTTTTAAAAAACTTTGATATTGTTTATTGTACTCTGTCAACAATTTGGCCAACCATCCCAGTCCATTTTCCATCCTCCGTCTTCGAGCCGTATTGTGTTTCCGGCCGTAAGACATAAGTGAAGTTGAGGGCTTCTGACAAATATTTGGTAAAATCAGGTACAAAACCATAGTACAATTCATTGCCAGTTTCACGATTACTGTGTGGTTTTTGCATTAAAAAAGGTTTATTCTAAGAATAAAGGAATGATTAAAAGTAATGTTGTGAATTCGAGTAAGTAACTTACGTGTATTGTAGTTATTATGAATGGTTGACCAGGTTTCCCAGTCCTGATTTCGGAATATAATGTTTCTGGTCAAGAAAAAGTAAATTTTGTAAAAATATATAAAATTTGTCAAAAAATGTATTCATTGTTTTACCTTGCCCTTCCACGCACACCAATAAGAACATTGAAGTTAAAAGTAATATATGCATATTATTAATGTAAAAATATATTTGTCAGACTTAAAATGATGATGGCTGCGCAATGTCTCAGTTCGAAGTGAGGTCAGTTTAATAGATAAGAGCGGAAGAAGCAATTTGCAAAAATAAAAAATTTAAAAAAAAAACATTAATTACAATATTAATTTTTTTTTAAGAGTGTAACATCAATTAACACGAAAAAATATTTTGCTTCGTTTAAAACAATAATAAAAATAAATATTCAAAATCAATATTTATATATTTTTAATATTTGTGAATAAATCATTGAAAATATCTCCAAAATATAAATCCAAAATTCTAAAGAAAATTCAAAAATTTATTTAAAAAGTGAAATTTGATACTTGAATAAAAAATAAGTCTAATCAACATTTACTACTAATTTTTTTTAAAAAAATGTGTTAAATATATTTTTTTTTTATAATATCTTATCTCTAGCCATCGACATATAAGGCCAAACTTTCAAACTGATACCATTAGAATGAACTCGAATTGCACATGAAATTTGATTCATTATAGTTGTTTAACATGTCAAACATTCTACGAAGAACAAAAGGTAAAATTCGTCATTTCTAACGTTGTAATTAACTGAAAAATTTCTTTATAATTTATCAGAGTCCATTTCCCCAACTATTCAACAAAACGATGAAGCGCTTGAAGTGCAAAATTGGTTCAGAAAAACCAATCAATCGATCGGAACCCTTCGATTATTATTATGTGGCGATTTGACTGTGGTTCAGGGTGCCCTTTTGAGTAGCTGGGCCTTTGTGGCATGGGTATTGGGTTTGAGTACCATCGATTTGCACGATTTGGCCGTATATGGCGGTATATTTTGCGTGCAATACTTGTTGATTACAATTCTTCGACTGTTTAATGTTTTCATCGACCACTGGAATCAAGTACAAATGGACAAAACTGCACTGAATGCGGCGAAAAGGCCACTGGATATTGTGGTCAATATCGTGGGCAGATTGTTTATATGGTTGTGTTTGATGGGAGTCGCTTTTTTCAGTGGATTTCAATTGAGGGTCGTACCGATGCATTCGTTCATTAATTGCGTTATTAGTGGATGTTCGTTCGGAAATTTCGTATTACTTTTACACACGAGTGGGACGATTTTAACAGATTGTGAAAATTATAATCAGGTAAGTGATTTATCGGTATTGAAAGAATCCGGTTAAATATCAATTGTTTGTCGTGTTGACGTATAGTGTTACCAGATTAGATAATTACGATTTACTAATAAATTTTAATTGATTATAAATTCTAATATTTTGATTTTCTATATTTTAGGCACAAATATCACAACCGGGTCGACGAAAACAATCGCGAGGTGTGGTGGTGCGGATGACTATCGGTGTTTGGGCAGTCGTAATTCAAATGACGTTGACTGGATGTCGTGGGTTGTATTTGGCCAGTCACTTGTGGCCGTTGGCTGATACGATGTTGGTGTCGTGTTTGGTCGCTTTGTGCATTTATATGGCTCGTCGATCGCTCGATGAATCTTGGTATACTTCGGCACAAGTTCAGCAAGCGAGGATCGTTGCCCACGAGTCGAGGCACCTCATTTGGCCCGTGGTTCTTCTATTGATTAACTACGTATGCGATGTTGTCATGGCTATTTTACGTTTGACTCAGGAATACGCACTGAAATTTCTGATAAGTGTGTCGACAATTGGAAATGAAAAACACAAAGCGGCTCAAAGGTCGAATGGTGATTTGACAATAGAAGAAACTGAAAATAAAGAAATATTAAATGAGAAAATTAATTAAAAAATATAAATTGGACAATTTATTTTTACTTTTTTCTATTAATAAATTGTAGAAAATTTTTATAATTCATTTTTTTGTATTTAGTATAAAATCAATTTTAATTTAATTTAATAAAAAGTTTTTTCCACACAATTTCAGCTAATAATTTGTTACAATGAAAATCAATACAGTTGCCTGGAAACGAACCGAAAAGAAATACTAAACAAAATTGAAACAAATCTCAAGGGTCTAACTCTGAGCTAAGGTAATAAGAAGAAAAGATCGTTGATATGATTAGAATAAGAAATTTCTCATTAATCTTATGTAAATTTTATTTTTTTTCAATGCATGAATTTTATTACTTTGCATTTAATTAATTTAAAGTTAAAGATGCTATTCAGTTATTTGAACAGCTGTGAATTCTTGGGGGCAAATTTCCCGGATGTCATTATATTTTAAAAAAATTACATAATTAACAATTTTAATTGTTTTAATTTTTAAATGAATAATTTGGTTTCAAATTCAGCTTACAATGGGTCACCATAGTGAAATGCCATTTGAGAAAAATAGTAATTATCAACTTTTACCGAGAGTGCCCTTGACCGTGGATTTATTGGTAAAATTTTAAAATCATTTATTTATTATATTTAAACAACATATTTAGCATTGTTTAATTTGTTTAACTAATTAATAAGGAATGTAATAATTATTATCATTAATTAGTGTTAATTTGAATTTTTCTAATTTTATACTTTTAATTTCAGAAAAATTTATCAGGACAAGACAATGTCTTAGTGGCACACCATGTTCAGTTGAAATTGGATATTAATAAATATTCAATACAGAATTTGGGTTATTTATTACCATTTTTAGTTGAGCTCAATATTTCAAACAGTTTATTGGACTCAATTAGGTAATTAGATAAATTGTAAAAATCTTTAAATTAATTAATTTTTATTTAAAGGGATTTAGGAACATGTTTGCGCAATCTCAAGATTTTACGCGTATCAAATTGTCGTTTAGAAAATTTAGATGGTGCAATGAGCTTAATTGGTCTCATCGAACTGGAAGCTCGTGATAATTATATCGATGATTTATACAATTGCGCTTTTTTGTCTAAATTGGAGACATTGGATGTTGAAAAGTATTTTTTTTTTACTTTCACTTACCATTTAAAAAAAAATCTAATACAAATTTTTTTAAGTAATAACATTTTGGAGATCAACAATGTGAGTTTCCTCAGTGTTTGCGGTAACCTCGAGAGATTGACATTACGTGATAACCCCGTCGCAGAAGGAACAAAATACATGGAAGAAGTTTGGTCTAGAGTACCTAAACTTAAAATTCTAGACGATATAATCCTAAAAGATAAATCCAACACATCAAAAAATGAAATTTCAAATGAAATTAAAATCCCAAAAGCGTTAAACCCAAACGAAGAAAAAGCAGGAATAGAAAAATTAAAAAGTAAAAACCAAAAAAAATTGTTTAAATCATTAAAAAAAAAACCACTAATATCTAATTACCTTAATTCAGGAAAAAAAATTCAAAGACGACCGACTTTAACAGATTTACTGGAAAATCAAAACAGTTTGGCAAATTTTTGGCCTCGCGAGAAATTCCAAACCGCATTTTTCCATAGAAGACGAACAAATTCGATGGTTGATGAAATCCTTCATCCTATAGGAAACAGTAAATACCATTAAAAAAAAATTAAAATAACTTAAAACAAAATCTCATACCACTACAGATGACTTCAAAGACGACTGCAATAAACTTACGGCCACTTTATCATCGATTAACCGTAAACCTAACAATTTAACTAAACAAAACTCGATGCCCGATTATCCGAACTGGTTCGATCAAAACCCAAACGAAACGAAAACCTGCGAAAATCAATTTAAACAACAAATTTCATTACCTGCATTAAATAGTAGACCATTGACCTACAATTTCAAAAGTAATACTTGCCTTGTTAATACAATTGAAAAAGAAGAAATCAATGCAACTGTTAATATTACAAAATTAATGTCGGAAATGATGAAATTTCCAAAACCAATTGAAAAAGGCGATAATCTGGAATAATCACTAATAATGTAAAAAAAAAATTAATTTAGTTGTTTTTGATGATTTAATACAATTGATTATTTTACCCTCCTTTATTATCTGCAATTCAAATATTATATCTAAAAATAAAATTCGTCTAAACTAATAAAATGAAGTGAAAAAATATGCAATTAAGGCTACAGTAAAATTAAAGATGAACAACAATACATATTTTTTTTATATACAATCTATTGAATCAATTTAGAATGTACAATTAAATAGCAACTAGTGATTGTTCGACAACATTGGCCACGTGCATAGTTGCAAGGTGCTCAACAAGGTAGCTATAGTAAAATCAGTTGGTTTTGTATGCCTTATTCCACTTTAGCCAACATGTAATAAATAAAGCGAGTTATAACTAATTTAATTTTCGTTCCAAAAAGCACTTCAGGTGATCAGAGGTTAAATTTTCGTTTTTTTTTGTTATCATATTATTATTATTATTCTGATTATTATTATTATTATTATAATTTTTAAATGTTATTATATTTTATCTTTTGTACATTTAACGAGGCTATTCTTTTTGACAATGCAAATGACAAATAAAATTCTAAAAAATTTTTCGGTTTTTCTAAAATTTACAAATTTCATGTAAACGTGCGCTCAAGTAAATGAAATTATAAAAATAAATAAAAAAAAAATCAAGAAATTATAATTATAATAATTGCCACACAATTTTATTATAAATAAAAGAAAAACAAATTTGAAAATGAAAATTAAGACTAGTTTTGCCAAAAAATTAGCTAAATAATAAACACAAAAATTAAAATTATAACCAAAAATTATATAGTGTTGATTACTACAATTTTTAAAAATTATTTTTTTTTATATTTTAAATAATTTAAGCTAAAAAAAAATTATATTTTTCTAAAACTTCCTCCCTATTATAATTTTATACTGTTTTATCATCTTATTCACAATATTTTCCTGTACAAGTTACAATTAAGTTACACCTCACTAAATTCCTCCACTACTGAACTTCTACGCCTTCCGTACATAGAGAAGGTTGTAAATCAATGTTCGTAGTTACATCACCATCAGTAGTTTTTTCACAATTATTATCACCAGACTCAGCTACGTTAGTTGTAATGGACAATCCACTTCTTTCCTGAGATGCGTTTGCGTCACCTGTATCGGTGGGACCGATTAATTTGAGGCCGATGGCGAGATCATGGAGTACGTCAGTCTCTTTCTCATCGATAAGCCGGAAACGTTCGTTAAAAAGCACCAAATGCGCAAACACCAAGTTGAGATGTGCATGTAGCGATAAAAGCACCAGTTCCTTGAAGTGGGCATGATACATATGCGCCACAACGTGGAATAAAAGCCGATGGATTTTCTTAACGATCGATTCGATTGAAGTAGGAAATTCGTTAGCTAAAATGAGAAGAAAAAAATTAATATTCGACATTTTTAATAAATCGATCGTTACCAAATTTAGTAGGGAAAATAGTTTCGTCGTTCATGGTTTTCTGTGTGAATGTCATGACGTAATCGATATAATGTGGTGCTGCCACTTTGCACTTTTTACCCTTCTCGTCAAACCACAGGTACTGACTGAAATATTAAAAATGAAATATTGATTAAATATTTATGATCAATTTCAAATATTCGAAAGAAAATTCAGGAAAATTTTCCAATTTTTTTTTTTAATATGTAAAAAAAACTTGACATTTTATACCGCTCCAAATTGGATGAGAAAATGTTATAAATATTGAAGTACCTCATTTGCGCATTGACTTATAAATAATAAAAATTTTGTAACATTATATCCCTCGACTCAATAAAACATAAACTAAAATTAGATTAAAATCATGTTATATTTTCGAGTTATAATCTTATTTATTTGTTTACAATTTGATAACCGAAAATAAAATTGCCTTTATAAAACCACAGTTGTTTTATTCATAAACAAAAATATAAAAAAAAATTATTTTAAATTCCTCTAAACTCATTAATAATCAAATTAGTATTAAAAACAGTAAAACATATTTCAAATAAAAATAAAAATGAATCGCCATTAATCACCCATTTTTCATCACATTTAAATTTAATAGCAACCACATTTGATTAATGATTAAACATTACAAATTGAAAATTACCGTTAAAAACAAATGTTATAAATATAATTTTCATGTTTTTCATCCAATAAAAAATTAAACGAGATGAAAATATTATAATTTTTGTAATAAAAATTGAGTGACCGACTTTTGCCAACTTCTCGCTGTTGCCAATTTTCAGTGGATCGATAATTGGCTCGTAAATTTGCAACTTTCATCACTCATATCTAAAGGGCAGCTACATCTTATAAAATATTTTAAAAAAACTTACCGCGAACAAGGCCCCATCATATCAGGACAACCAGACATGGTACAAAATTCCGATATGGTGCCGTATATTAGATTTATGTGTTCAAAAAATGCTAAAGCTGTGGAAAAAGCAATAAAAGTTGTAATAAGTTAAATGCTTTAAAGATACCAAATTATAATTAAAAAGCCGTACTCAATTACGCTATCAAAGCCAATGAATGGTGTTACACAATTTAATTACCTTCGACAGTTTCGAATTCCAGTTTGTTGGATGAGAATCGAATTGAGGTTTCTATGCACCGAGCAAATTGCACAATATTTACAAACTTGCATATTTTAATAATATTATTTTAATAAATGAAATAAAAAGTAAATTTGCGTGATCGTAAAATCACAAGGTCAATGGGCTCTTAATAGCCTTTAGTAAGTGCCCTTAAATTAAGTCTACACTTTTATCGTGCAATTTTATAGCCATTTTTCATGTAATGAAAAGGGCACTATAAATTCTATTTTTATGTGCCAATATTAACAAATCATTTTTATAAAAAATTATTTGTTATTTCCATTTAAATAATTTATTTTGATTTATGCCATTCTTTAAAAATGTGTATCGAGTGTGAGCAAATTGTAAAGATCAATATAATCAATTTATCTATTGATTATTGAATCTCAGGTGCAAATCGATACTTAAGACATAATTTCAGAAATATTTTTCTCAATTCCATTCTCATCTATTAAAAAACAAAAGCAAAATTAATAAACAAATTCATTTATTCCGAATACTCACTATGTGACGCCAACCATTCGTTATAATCTAATCCACTCGGATGTTCGACAATGTGTCTAAAATCGACATCTGAAAAACACTGTTCGAGCATTGTATTTTCTAAGTAAAGTTTTTGTTCATCTGGAGCCGACTGCGGGGAATCTTTTTCCTTTTTCCTCGCTTTCCTTCAAATAAATTGCAAATAAAAATTTGTGTTAATATTTCAAAAAATAAATAAAAACCATTTGCACCCATGGATACACGAAATGCACATAATATTACATAACCCATTGGTGAATATAGAGCATAAATTCCCCACCATCACACCAATACCATACACCAGTGTAAATGTGGTTACTATAGTGATAAATTGACACCTGCTTCAACTTGTCTTTGGATAGTGAAGTTTGCTCACCTGATTATACCTAAACCTTGTACAATATATTTTCATTTCCTCTTTTATTCAACCTATTACACTTACAATATTTTCCTCATTAAAAAAAAAAATTTTTTTTACAACTTTAACAAATATTTAACCCACAAAATATATAAATGATGAAATCAGTTACAAAATACAGCAATTTGTGATTAGGTATTTGTCAGCTTGAAAAATCCTAGTATGTTATCTTCAACCTTTTTTCCAAATTCTTAAATCCGAAGGTTTTTCTAGGAACACTTGGTTAATATTTAAGTCGGCTCAAAAATGGCCGGTGCAACAAAAACGACAATTATCGATAAATAAATAGCAAAAAAACTGATAATAAAAATAAACTTACCTTAGAAATTTCAAATACTCCATTTTGTGAAATACATTTAAACCGACAATCAGATAAAAACGATAAAACTCAATTTGTCACACAATAGATATAATTGCAACGTTTTTAAATGACTCATCGTAAGAAAAATCAGGAAAATTTTTTTTTTACATAACCAAAAATCAAAAATAAAATAAAAAGGAAGCAATTTAAATCTATTTAAATATATAATATTGCAAAATATTACTCAATAATATTTTGCAATTGGAACCAACTTGTTTTGATGCTTTTTATCTTCACTTTAAATTGCAGCAAATGTCGAAAGCGAAATTCCTGTTTATAAATAAATCAAAAAATGGGAAAAGCAAATTGTTTTTTCCTTGTCACCATCTCACAATCCGATAGCAACAAAGCCACATTTCGTACAATTAAGTCTCAACCGTGTTTTGTATCAATTTGTAATTTGAAATTGTAATTTTTGCATCGTTAAACAATTCTTTGGTTCGCAGCTGCCATTTGTAAATACAAAATTAATTTTGTAAACATTGAAATTAATTACCGATTAATAATTAATTAAAGGGATGTTTAATGAGTGTAAGTGATGGGTGGAGTGGTTTTTTTGTTTTTTTTCAATGTGATGGTGGTTTTTTCGGTTGTTTTTTTTTTACTCCTTGTTTTGGGTGTTTTATGTTGTCGGGAGTGTCTCTTGTTTTACGTACCCCATAAACCAGTCGACAGTGTCGCGTAGGTATTCCGGTAACCTATCCAGTTTGCCTGTCGATTGTGACCGAACCAAGGAAATAATAAAAATAAATAAGTTCGGCTCCGACTAATTAAAACCAGTCGATCTGCAGTGTTTTCATTCAGCAAATTCATCGCCAACAACACATAATCTGATTCAACATGGCTGGTATGCGCGAAGGAAGCTGCGCGAACGGTTTTTTTTGTTTTTCAAATGTCACTCGAAATGTTTATGACGTCAATTCAACGTTGATATTTGGAATGGATGAATCATTTTAAAGATTTTTTTTTTTTAATTTTATTATTATTTTTTTAATATTAAAATATAATTTTAACCGCGAATTAAAAATTGTTTTCAATGCAAATAATTTAAGGGAAATGTAAATGTCGATGTATTTATTATTTATGACATTTTCTTTGTGTTTTGTTTGAGATAAATAAATAATTTTTAATTTGTTAGATTTTGCTAAATAAACATTTTGCAGATAAAAAAATACATTTAAAAACACAAAATCGATTTAATTTTATTTACTACAAACATTAATTTAATTATCAAAATAATATAAAACAACAAATTGACATCAAAAATTATAATAATAATAATAAACACAGTCACTCTGCTCAGCCAAATGTTGGCAAAAAGCCACAAATCTGTTACACAAACCACCTGCTAAATATTTAAACAGATCACAAACAATCAGTTTATTAAAAAAAAAAAATCTAATTTAAATATTTTTAAATTTACCCAACATCCAAATCCAAATCACTATAATTACCACCACACTTCACTCCAAACAAAAAAAAATCCTAATTACACTTTACAAACAACAGACAAATACACAACACTTAGAAAAAAAACTAATTCACAAGCAGACGATTATGAAAATCTCGTTCGGAGCGAGAGTCGAACGAGACAGCCCCCCTCACATTCACCGTGACTCAATCTTACTAAACCCACATCAAGGATATCGGGGAAAAAATGCGGACGAAATGAAGCATTTATATGAAAATCACACATATCTGAAACCAGGTTAAAACCCATGTATTTCCAGTCCAATTATCATCAAACAATCGGTTATCCTCAAAGGCAAAAAGTGGCGTTTTACACAACCGTGCATCACAGGCAAGCCTATCGACCAATCACCCTCTTTCATGTAGTCAACATGACGGACCGGTCGATGGATGACAGACGTAGGGAGAAAATGCTGCCAAACAAATGAATTTATAACATTTTCATACAAGGTGAGTTACAACCAACTTATTTAACACCGATTTAAACCCAAAACATATCTAAAAACCCTTCCAAATAACAATTTTCTTATTTTTAAAATTTCCATTATTTATCTAAAACATTTTAATTATTTTTATATTACAAAAATCGATGAGTTTGAATGATTTTATATTTTTAAAAAATAAAATAAGGCACCGTCTGAATTTTTATTTGGCTACCATAGCAACCAGGTGTGGTTTTTCAGGTGGGGTTCGGTCAAGGGGTATTTAATACCCTTCTTTGAGAATCCCCTCACGACTGGATCAACAATAGATGAGTTTGAAGACCTGCTTTGAGTTTTACCTAAATTGCCATACTGTAACCACAGTAAATAACTACCGTATGCTTCATGAGTGATGGAAATGATTGTAAAATACTTGGAAATGAGTGTTTACTATCTTAAACTGATAGTAATTAGAGCTAATCAATTGTAAATATATATGACAAATGATTGGTTTCAATATTGCATTTGACCTTACCTTCTTTTACCGGATGAGCGATAGTGAATTTTATTTTGTAGTTTACCAGTTCGTGTGTAAAAGATGAAATATGTGATTTTTTTTATTATTATCATTATTTTTTATTTTTATCCTCGTCTACAATTCATATTTGGCCTGGCGGTAACACGCTAGTGGTTCGTCACAGGAAATTGCATTATTTTCACAAATTTCCTTTCTATTTTTTTTTTTTTTTTTTTTTTTTTGGAAAAGAGCAAAAATATATCGTCAAAGTTAAACTAAGTAAAAAAAATACGTTTATTAGTCATAAAACACAATTTAATTATTATTAATGCAATGGCAATAATTAATGGAATTTTGTTTATTTTTTTTAAATGTCAAAATCAATGAAATTTATTATTTATATTAAAAAAACGAATAATTTGTAGTATATGTGAGTTGTCCACGTTGATTAAACGTTTCCTTTTGGTGAATCCAATTAGCACGAATAAGGAAATGACAAGTAGTCACAGCTCCATCCATTTCTTAGTTTAATACTAAAGTTGATAATTTAAGATAAAACTGCTATCATAATACTAGTTACCGACGCCTGCTACGCACCTGTTACAAAAATAATTCCAAAATCTATTGTTTACAATGACACATATGTCGAGGACGTAAAAGACAATTTAATAGCTTATTTCGAATATTCACTTATAATAAATTGAAGAAAAATATTAATTTTATATTTTTTGAATTTATGCAGTTACAAATTGCAGAATGCCTCGAGTATCCCTCCGAAAGACATGTTTCGGACTCGCGGTATTAGCAGCTCTTACGGTATTCGTGCTGAAGACCCATTACACTGACCAATGGTTCGTGATGATGCCGACGAACCAAGTGGAAAAAGTGGACGAAGCTCGCGATCTACCACCGCTGGAAATTATTATGCCCACCGAAACAAGTTTTCCCGACATCGAAGTTAATTACGGAGTGGCCGAAGAATATTCGGGGAAACTTTGGTTCATGAAAGATGGATGGATCCGTCCAGAAGCGAGCAGTCGACGCTCGATGCGACGTCCTTTGTGGCCCCACGAATTGGATGGCGATAGGATCGTCAATCAGTTGATGTTCGTGCCAGCGGATCTGAAAGAAATGACTAAAAACGGGACAAAGTTGAAGAAAATATTGTTGTATAACGGAATTGCAAGTTGGTCGCCGTTACTGCAGGGTAGGAGGACGTTTATAAGAGACAAATGTCCAATTAATACGTGTACCATAACATCCGATCGGGGTCAAGCTGATTTGGCCGATGCTATCGTATTCCGGGACCATTTCCATCCTCCTAGTCATAGAAGAAATCCTAGTCAAGTTTGGATTATTTATCTTTTGGAATGTCCATTACATACGCAGAATTTCTCACATCGCAAGGTATTATTATTGATTTAAAGTTTTCAAATGCCTTTGATTTAAATTGTACAACAGGAAGTTTTTGTTTACATCGACCCACAACCCCAATCGTGATGAATAAGTTGATGATTGTAATTCTTTTGCAGTGAATTTACTAAAATGAATGGAAAAATCAATTTTCTATTTTTCAATTTATTTTTTAATATTTTTTTTAACAGGTGGAATGTTCCCGTAACTATTAGTTATGTGCTTGTAAAATTTAATTATAGAAATGTTTGCTCGTGAGGTCAATGGTTTGTTAACTTCGACAGTCTTTTATGCAAACGAGCGCAATTTAATGCGAATGTATTCTTTAATGGCTTTGTTGAAGCTCATCGCACTTTCTTATTAAATTATATTTTTCAGTTATTCACACTTCCTTATCCTGTTACGAGGTTTATTTTTTAATATTTACTGATGGTTATCGAATAGTTTATTATAATCTCATTTTCACGCTTCGAGCATTTTTAAGTATTAACATTAGCATGGAAACAGTAAAACGGTGATAAAACTCGTTATCTAAAGTATTAAAACATTTATTTTATTGAGTAATGGTTATTGAACTCATATGCAGAGTTGGGTAGGAATGAATTACAAGTAATGCATTACCTGTAACGTGCCATTTTTTCTGGTAACGTTTGGGTAACGAATTACTTATAAAATTAAGTAATATACAGTATTAGTGTATATTTATTACTGTATATTATTACAGTTACTTATTGAGTCACATTTGGACTTTAATTACATTACGTGTCAGTTGACATTTTGTCATCTAATCTTAGATAAGATAATGAAATGACAATTGACCACATTGCATTTAATGATGCCTGGTTTCCAGTTTTACACGGCATATCGTTTTAAC
>JAQFZU010000403.1:0-27684 GCA_034696185.1 Henia vesuviana | reverse complement strand
ATCGCACCGAGCCCAGGCCTGCGATGTCCCTATTAGGGAGACCAACAGACCCAGGCTCGGTGCTATCTTTACCTAAAATAAAAAATATATGTATAAATACACTCATTACCCTTTAATGCGTCTGCAAATTCTCGAAATCCAAATCTGAAAAATAAAATCAGTCACTTTAAAATTTAATAATTATATAAATTAACAAAATAAACTAAAATAAAAAAGTACTAACTTCCCACCTAATTAAATCAGAAATTGTTTCTGAAATTTATAAATATAATTATTCTCGAGATATTTAAAAATACCTGAAGAAATTGTCAATTCCAAAAAACGTTCACTCACACGCTACAACCTGAAATAAAATAAGTAATACATTAAATAATTAAAAACGTACTTAAAACCATTCTTCATGTTTCTTCTAATATAAGACGAGTCAAAGCAACCAACCACCCTCGTCGAACGAAACTGGAGTAATGAGCAGTTACGACAAGAAAATTTTCCGAAGTCACAAACTAATTTGCATAAATTTGATGCGACGTATGTGAATAGTAAAAAGTAGCGCCATTTCTCGTCAAAGTGCAAAAGCATCGAATTACAACGATTCTAAAATTACGTAAATTACAAACTAGTTAACACCAACGCACAAAATTTGAAATAAATGAATAAAGCAAATTAGTAATAAAGGAGATAGGAATTTAAAAATTTTTATACTCGGATTTACGTTCGGTCGACCGAGCGGTTAACGGTTACTCCTGCAGTGCAGCCTCGTTTCGGGCGGAGCTTTTGACGATCTCGATGGTTCGTGCTAAAAACTTTGGTAAAAATAACGCGATAACTTTCGGTTTCCAGTTTTTCGATTAAATATCGTTCGCATCTAACATAATGTGCTTTAAAAATGGCGCCACAGCGAATGATATGCCTTTATTTATCGATCGTTGTTATTGGTCTGATTGAAAGAAGAGTTGTCATTGGTGGTCTCCATTCGTGGTAACCATGCCAACAAAATGGCAACCAAACGCCGTTGTAGATCAATATCGGCACCGTTTGGCTATTATTGTAGTCAGATGCAATGTCGATTACATTTACTAACGGGGAACGGTGCCATTAAACGAGCTGTAAGAAGAATGAGCGACGAAAACTTCTATCGCGTACCCATTCAAGGCGAGTAATTTCGATAGTAATTGTGAAGTTCCATTTTTAAAACTATTTTTTGCCTTCTCAGGGACGACATACGGAGGAATTCCAATTCGAAGTGCGAAATCAGAGCCTTCTCATTCGTCTTCAGTACTTGAAAAATCGTCTTCATCCAGAAGCTCGAAATCAAGTCACAATTTCCATTTACCATCATCTACCGAAACCCATCGTTCGTTTCAACTTAAGCAATCGACGTCTCCAATCGTACACCTTCCTCGAGTCCGAGCTCATAAAAGCGGAGAAATAGCTACATTAACTGAAGAAGAATTGGTAATTTAGTAGAATTTAATCTTTACCAAACATTCATTTCGTATTTCGATCAATAGAGGTATTTATATCCAAACACTAAAATCAAAGACTTATATTTTATAAACATACAAGGACTTTATTTTTCAAAGGTAAAACAAAAAACGAAGTTGCGATTGCAAACTACAAATTTAGATGTACTTTAGGTCGATAAATATTTGAAAAATGTTTGTGTAAATGTTATTGCAATAGATGCAGGAGAAAATTATCTGGAGTTGGGTATGTATTTTATGGCGCTTAATTACTGAAATATTTAGTGAATTGTTCAATCGATTTCAGAATACTTTCGGTATTTTCCAAATTTAAAAGAACTGCATTTGCCTCTCAACAATATCAAACAAATTAATATTAAAGAAAACGATTTTCAAGCATTAACTGTAAGGTGATTTCAGCTTGTTTTTTAATCCAAAATTGAATTTTTCCCGTATAGGTTTTGGATTTATCGTGCAATTACATTTCGCCTACTGCCATTTTCCTGTTGAGTCATCTCAGTAATTTAAAAATGTTAGATTTGTCGTGCAATAATTTACAATATTTGCCTATTGGTTTGCAACAAGCTAGTTACAGCGGATTAGACACGCTAATTCTCGATCACAATCTTATATCCGATCCGATTAATTTTAAAAGTTTATCCAGATTACAGAGGTAATTTTGAACGTACTAAATTCGCCTTTTTTAACAAGAGAATTTAACAAGAGTATTTTTATAGATTAAGAACACTAAGCTTAAAAAACAACGATATTACACATTTACCTTTTATCGAAACTAAAAGGACTCAAAATCTGATGAAACTGCAAATGGAAGAGTTGATGGCGAATGAGAATTCTCTTATGGGCAAATCGCCAATGCAAGGACCTCTGGGTGATTCCTTTCCTACAACATTAAAACATTCATTAAAGAAATCAAGTTCGGTGAAAACAAAATTCAAAAAGTACATATTAGATGAAAAGAATCTCGTGTTTCCATTTCCACAACTACAACAATTGAATTTAGCGAATAACAAAGTGAGATTGAGACTTAAAAGATGTCTCGAAATTAAAAACCTTGATTGCAGATTAAAGAAGTGAATGCAGTGTATGCGATAAAGTCTTGGGCGAAAATGAAGGAGTTAGTCATTGTAGGCAATCGAATAGACTCACTCTCGTCTCGCCATTTGATTAAAATTAGGGAGTATCTCGTACCATCATTCAGTACGAACTATGCTGAGTTATCGTATCGAATTTATGACACTCGTTTGGATCCATTTCATAAAGGAGGATTGTTAGGAAAATTTCTCTGTTCATTTGTAGGCATTTTTAAAACTTCATATTTCATGTTTAACAAAATTCTACTTTAGACAAGAGACGAGGAATTTTGCTCGTGTCACGAGAAAACTTCGTATCAACATGAAGAAATCAAATTTAACATGGATGCAAGATCCTCAACACCAATCGCGGGAATGCAATCTTTACCGCTTCCTAATCAACGATTGTGTAAATTCAATTTGCTATCTCAAACTCAATCGGTAGAAGATATTTTCTTTCTAAAATGTGACATAAAATTCTTAACCTGAATTAAATTCTGCCACAAACAGTGCAGCCGACGAAAGAAATTGAAACTTCCTATAGAATCTGCTGCATTTATAGCTCAAACGTGGAGAAATATTGGCGATCATTTGGCACCATCCACATTGCCATCGAGTAAGTTCAAATTTTCATTGTTTTTAACGATTGGTTAAAACTATTTTCTATTCAGCGATAAAGGCAACAAAGATTGCTCTTCAAAAAGCTCTTCTGCAAGAACATACACTAAGAAATATAAAAACTCCATTAGTATGTTTACAAAAATCCACTTTAATACTTAATTGTAAAAATTTGACTTAACTTTTAGATTGTACAATCTACTTCCACATCGTCTTCCAAAGAGAGCGATCCAATAATGGAAAATCTAAGAAAACAACTACTAACAAAGGTTAGCAAACAAGTTTTTGTGTAATTTAAAATTAAATTTTATAATAATATTCCTTAGTTTAAAAAACCTTGATTATTCAATGGCACCAACCCCCAAATCAACTTTTATAAAAACATCGAACATAAACGAATAAAAAAAAATACTGAAAACTTATTCATTTTTTTATTGATTCTTTTTTTATTCATACTTATAATCTTATGTACAAGTTGTACTCTCCTATTCTTATTTTTTCTTCTGTAATGATAATTTTTTTATCCCATTTTCACACTATACATATCTACGGACGAAGAAAGAGGAAATAATTAAAAAGAATCATCACAGTTGATGAAATTAAACCACCTCTGAAAAATTGAGGTGCCCAATCATTTATCTAAGCTATAAATCACGAACGAAAATAGACAAAAACATTGACAAAAGAAAATTAAAGCAATTAAAAAATTTCACTTTGAATCACTGTGAAATACAAATGATCTGCTTTAAACTTAACTGGGTGCGATTAAGTACAATTTCAATTCTTTGCCACCAACAGTTGGTATGTTCCAAGAATGGTTAAATTAGAATGACAATAAGGAGTAAGGGATAAATAAAGAGGAATACAATACGACATAAATTACTTTGCCGGACCAGACACAATATGGCTGATAAAATAAAATAATTAGGGACGAAAAGAAGAAAAAAAATCATACTAGTTTGTAAATAGTTAGCAGTCTGTTAAAATCAAATGATAATTCACTCAAATCATCATTACTTTTAATACATTAAACACGACACTCGCACACGCACCCACAAATCAACAAAAATAAGAAACAAAAATCTCGTTCGAGTACTGCCAATCCATTGCGCACATCGCTACTGTTACGCTTTAAGCGTTCATAAATTATTTCCGATTATACAAAATTTCATGTAAGATCGGCATCATTCGATCGTCGTGGCTTCTAACGGATGGGCGGTGCACGGTGGTTGGAAGAGTAAAAAGTGATGTATTTTGTGACAAAATCGTTTCCGTTAACTGCCATTAAATCCGATGCCACTGTTTTAAGATGTGTTTCTGTCGAAATAGCCAATATTAATAACGTAATAATAATTTTTAATTGTTTTTAAATATTACTACTTGGTTAACTGGTCCATTGTTTCTTGTAATCTGGGAGAGCTCAAATTTGGCAGTAGCCGATGAAGAATTTCCTTAACAAACACATCACTAATTCCTGGAAAATTTCTTTCTGCATGCTCAAAAGCATTTCGTAGTTCTTCGATTGCATCTGCTTTCCCAGAACTCTCTTGAACTTTAACACTATTTTTTTGCATACGTTGCAACTATAAAAAATAATAAAATTGTTAATCATTACAAACAAATGTTTCTTTATTAAAAAATTTTACTTCTGTCATTAAAGGATGAATGACAGTAGATAAACAAGTGGCTGGAGATCCGGGTTTTGGTTTAGATGTTCTGGGCGATTTACTAAATTCCTTTTCTCCACGATCTCTACTGTCTCTGTTGCTATTCTCGTGAATTTTTTCACCGTCCATGTTGTTCTTGTCACCACGATGCTTACCATGAGCCGAATGAACAGGTACCCCAGATACAGGTCGTGGCTGCAAAAATTAATTTCACGTGAACAATTAATAAACACTTAAACAGAAATAAAAAAAAAACTTACAAGACCAGTTTTATTATCACGCATAACAACGTGTGATTGAGGCTGTGCAGATGGCATCATATCCCCGTAAGGAACTCTGTGTGCATTCTTGTTAGTAAATACCGTTTCATTTTCGGGAGGCAGCTCAATGGGTTGAGGACCTTTGACCGTTAAGTTCCATGGTTCATCCGTTATGGAATCACCTTTCGAATCATCCCTGAAAAGAAATAATTATTAGGAATAATTCCAGAAATTAAAAACAAAAAATTAATAAATACAATAAATAATTTATCAAGAAACAAAAAAATTTCCATTGTTCTAATGGAATCTAAATAGTTCGTGACTTACCTTAAAATTTTCCATGCCAAAGGATAGCTATGTATAAGTAGGGTATTTTTATTTTATTATTTTTTCCTGTCACTGTTTAAACCCTCCAAAAGTAGCCCCCTTCCCCCATCTTGTAATTTGCATACACTTACGAGTCTGATCCTTCGGATTCAGTGTCGCTTCCCCTGTTGCCTTGTGCCTTCCATCGTTTATATCTCTCAATAAGGTCAACCAAGTATGAATTTTTCTTGGCTTTCCTTATAAAGGGAAACTTTAAAAGCTCTTTAGCTGTTGGCCTCTGCAAAAGCCAAATTAAAAATTTTAATGATTTAAGCAAAATTGATGTGTTTTTAAACTTACATTGTCAGGATCTTTGTTTAAACAAGCTTCTACAAACTCCTTAAATTGTTTGCTAAAATTTCCAGTTAATTGTGGAGGATTATTTTTTGGAATGAGAAAAAGTACTCTCATCGGGTGTAATTCTGAATTTGGCGGTTCTCCTTTGGCTAATTCGATGGCAGTAATACCTAAACTCCATATATCCGCCTAATATTAAAATGAGCAAAATATTAAAATATTAATTTTATTTGTTATGTCCATTTCTAACCTTTGAATCATATGCCGACTGTTTGATAACTTCAGGAGCCATCCAAAAAGGTGTTCCCACAAAAGTATTTCTCTTGCTAGTTGTGTTTGTCAATTGCCCCGCTACACCAAAATCTGCTAATTTGACATCTCCCATTTCAGATAGCAATACATTGGCGGCTAAAAATTTTAAATATAAATTACAAAGTAATTACAAATCAAATATTAAATTATTACCTTTTATATCTCTGTGTAATTTCCTCTCCGAATGCAGATAATCCAAGCCTTTTAATACTTCTCTTAAAATAATGGCAATGTGCATCTCCTCGAAGGAACCAGCCTTCATTAAATCCAAAGCGGAACCACCGCCCAAATATTCCATGATAATCCATAATTTCGTTCCCTTAAAAATAAAGGCAAAATTATTCCAAACTTAAGAAACAACCTCGAAACAACTATATATAGCTCATGCATCAATGTCAAAACTTATCAAAACCACACCCAGCTTAAGCAGGTGGCATTAAGAGCCATATCTCACCTTGAGATAAGAGCCAAAATACTTTGTCACGTAAGACGAATCGCATTGAGACAAAACCATGATCTCCTGCTGAATGTCTTCGATTTCATCTTCGGCCTCCTCCAAATCAATAATTTTGATGGCCACCACTTGTTGAGTTCTGTTATCGATGCCTTTAAATACTTCGCCAAAAGATCCTTTTCCTATCCTCTCTTGTTTCGTGAAGATCAATTCGGGATCCACTTTCTGAAAAGTAACAAATTACAAAATTAATTAATCGTAATAAACAAAGCTGTACTTAATGAGCGTAAAATGAGGACAATTGCAAATTTCTCATTCGACTTATTTAAAACACAAAAGAAGATTAAGTTCATAAAGTACAACCTCAATAAATTGACTGTCAAATCATCTATTTTTCTTTTTCTAACTTTCTCCATTTTCCATTTCGCACAGCATTCATTAGTAGTTAATCCTCTTTTATTGCAATACCATTAATGCCTATTTGGAGGGTCAAAATGGCACCAATTGAGTTACTTTAATCGAATGAAGACAAATTATACGTCCAAAGTCAAAAACATCCGGAATTGGACGAAAATAGCACGACGCATTTTCTCATATCCGGATTGCAAAAAATATTAATTTATTCAAATTTTAAGGATTAAGCAGATGGAACTATTAGTAAAATTCCTCTTCACATTCGATGCTCAAAATCCTCACAGTGATATGGGTCGGCGGCAGGAAAGAGTTGCACAATACCTTTAATTGGATTCATCACTGCGTAATAAAAGCCAACACATTTACTTTTTTTACAATCTTATTTAAAAACAGCTCTTGCGCATAAAAGTGATAAGTAAAGTAAAGCTGTGAAATATTTTTACAGTCATAATCTCTCGAAAACCTTAATTTCTTCAAACACAAAAAAATGAAGAACAAAAAACCAGTTTGAAGTATCTAATCCAAAATAGGACTTGAATCCGGACTTACACCAACTTTTAATTCTGCCTCTAGCTAATGACCTAAATTAAAGTCAAGTTCTTGTAGTCAATGAACTGTAATTTAAGTAAGAATTCTCGTCTCAAACTCGTTTAACCACTAATGTAAGAGAAAATAAATATTTACACTTTTTATTAAGTTATCAGTGAAAATCAATTTCAATCATGTCGTATTTACATTTCCAATATTTCATTTTGAAATTCAATTAAAATCAAATTTTACTAAAACTGAAAATAGCATATTAAAGAAAAAAAAAATTTCAAACCAGTTTGGTTAAGGTGAATCAACCCACCACAAGCAGTGAGTGAATCGAGTAGAGGATTCATCCCCAAACAAAAGAATAAAAAAATATACAAATATAATTCAACCTTGTTATCTATTAAAAAAAAATGATCAAAAATCCAAACGTGAATTACTTCTAAAAATTTATTGCATAATTTTTTATTCGTTTACTCATTTCCTCCACATATTCATCCCATTACTGAGAGTATGTATCATTCGTATCCTAGTTCCTCTTTTATTTTTTAATTGTACAATATTTTATTTTTAAAAAAGTGTGTTAAGGTTATTTATTCAATTTTACAATCTACTCGTTACCTGTATCGATATGACCTAACACCAATAAGATAACAAATATCAATCAAACCTTGTATTATAGTCGAATGAAGTATTTAGGGCAACGAAATAAACTTTTTTCAATTCGTTCGCACTTTTGCAGGTATAAATTTGTGTATTTTAACTTAATGTTTATTTAATCCGAGACCAATTTCATTTTATGCAGTCAGTAAACAAAAAAACAGGGAAAGAAAAGACTTAAAATATATAAAAAGGGGGCGTTGGAGGAATGCTTTCCAAGGTTGTTGAACAACTCATCTCAAGGCCAACAAGTACAAAAAATTGTCTGAAATGCGCAAAAAAAATAATAAAAAATAATAAAAAATAATAAAAAATAATTGGATGGTTGGTGAAATAAGAAAATCCTTTAACCGAAATTCCCTTTGCATAAAATTTACTTCGCAGCTAATTACCGATACAAAACGCCCCATGACGCAACTTGACAAATTTTCCACGCTTAACAATTTTAATGTGATCCTCATTTTTCTTTTCTCTCTCTCAATGGGAAGTTAATTTCATTTTTATTTAAATTTCATTTCGTCATGAACCATATTGAAAAAAATATTTCAACTCATTTCAACACCCATTGTAATAGAAAGCACTCGATTGGCAAACATTTTATCACGCATATTTTCTGATTAAAAAAAAAAAGTTTCGAACTGAGTCCAACAACCCTTTAGTCACGCGTTGGGCGACTATTATTATTATTATTATCCAATGGCTCCACCCAAAAAACTCGAGGATCCCTTATCCTTGGCTATAATTTTAATTAATATGTATTTCTTAGGACACATTATTCACGAATATATAATTTGTATAAATATTGATGAATATCGGTAGCGTTCGCGAACTTCCTATTTAATTTATCTATTTGGCATTCAGGTTGAAGAGACATTTCTTGGGAGTGAGCTCAAAGACCCTTATCGATCATCGCGGCATTTTTACTATTGCATTTAAAAAAAAACTGAACGCATCGCCTTTAAAGGTCAATCGTGTTCCCATACCGAAATTTTACAAAGAAATATAAAAGACCTTCAAATACAATCGATGTGAAATTGGTCAAATGGTGCACAACTCCCATCTTCATACAACTACATTTAATTATAAAATGGATCGAATAATAATTCACCGTTTGCAAGGTCATTAAATAAAAATAACAAAGTTAGCAACTTGAATTTCCTGCTCTTACGTTTAATTAAACCAATGAAATTTAATGCGTAATGTTTCTAACAACTCGTATTATACCCAATAAAAAATGACATTTTAAATTACAAACTAGCACTCATCTTCCTAATTTATAAAATTTTACATTATAGAAATTTTTTTTTGAAAGCTGATGTAAAGTACCTTCCGGTTGTCTTCCTCTGAAAAAAGGAAATAAAAAGAGGCAACAATTGTTCGAAACTAACAAAAAAAGCACAAACTCAACGCCCCGAATAAATTTTAAATTGATTTGTGTTAAAGTTAAAATAATTTATAAATTTAACAAAAAAAGCATCGTGAGAAACATAAAATTTAATCGATCATACACCAATGTATAAAACCCAACAATATTTTCTAATTTTATTTTTATGAGTCTATTTCCTTTTTGACTTACTGCTCGTAACAAATCCTGTCCACGCCCAAACTTCAAAAATAAAAAAATAAAATAAAAAATAAGAAATTTCCTATTATTACAAGAAAAAAGATATAAATTACAAATTCACCCGTATGTGAGCTAATGGCATTTATAGATGGGCGGTTGAATTTTTTCTACCTGTCATTCACCTGTCATTCTTCGAGCAATGAATACCAAAGAACTTTATAGCTCATGAATATTTAGTCTTTCCCTCCCCTTTCCACAACCACAGAAAAATTCTCCAAAATCTGTCGACTACAATCGTAAAATTAAAAAAAAAATGCAGTTACTTTCTCCTCACGCTCTAATTCCTTATTTATAATAAACCACATGAAAAATGAACCTAAATCCCGAATTTAATCATTATACCGAATTGTTAAATTAAAACGTCCACTTTAATCTCTTATAAATCTAGGCCGTAAAACAATTCATTTCAATCAAAATATTATCCAATTCATTCTAAAAATAATACCAAGTTCTCGTTGACCACGAGAGACGATAAGGTCAGTGTCGAATCCACAACAGGGATCCCAGATGTTGCATTTCATACATCAAAAATGAGGTGATGATGACATGTTGACACTTCAAACTAACAATTACTCCAACCCATCCAAAAACTAAAAAAAAATTAACCACGAAATTAAACAGCCAATAATTATTTTCATTTTCATCTGAAAAAATAAAATTATTCCACCCATAAAAATCGAAGAAAAGCTTCCTCAATTTACTCAAAAGAAACCTTATATTTACTAAACACGCATCCTGCCCCTATTTTTTCCCTCTTTCTTCACACGACGAAAAAAAAAATGTTGAGGAAACACGATAATAAAACTTTTCACGTACCAATCTCTGAAGTGGTTTTCTCTGTGTTTGAGCCCAAGTTTGGGATCTCACAACTTGAGCCTTGTTTCGTCCGTAAAACCAACGGTCAGCGGCCGAGCAGAAGGGCAAACTTCGTGCGGGACCCACCTCGTATTTCATCGGCATGTTTATGGGGGAAGTTAGGCCGTCAACATGTTTGGGATAAACATGCGGGTGATGATGATTCACTACGTTCCCTATAGAGATTTGCTTATCCCACACATAAGCGTGGGCGATGTTGATGGAATATTTTTAGAAGCTCGTAGACAGCGTGTTCGTATACCAGGTGGTTGCCTTCATCTAACCGAAGCGAATGACTCATTCGACGTAGAGGAAAACACCGAGAAAAATCACTCCACACATCTCATTACTGCGCATGCTCGTTAGTTTTACTTTTGCTCACTAGAGCCGCTATACAATTTCACTCACTGTTTTTAAAAACTTTTTAAAAAAATAATTTTTGAATTTTATTAATTATTACATTGTAATGTATCTTAATTTTGAATTAAAATTTATAAATTATTTAATAATTGTCGAATTAAGTTCTCTTCCAATTTATGTAAAAATTTGAAAAAATCAAAATTAATCGATTTTGGAAAAACAAGTTGAAAAACAAGACGGAAAAAAATCGCAGAATATCCTTTTTCCTTACACTTACTTTTATCCTAACGTGGATCACTCGAATCTCTTTAAAAAACCCTAGAGAGATGTAATAACAGCCTCCAGTCACGTCTCAAAGTTCAATGAATTCTTTATAATAATTCAAGCTTATATCACTATTAAATTATGTTAGAAAAATTAAAATACTCAACTTATGAATTTTTAAACGTTCAGGAATGTATTACTAAATAAAAACTAATCGATCATTGTTTTCGATGAATTGAAAATATACTTTTCCTTATTTTAACAGAACTTAATACATGTCATTCATATTATATTTTTCCTAATATTGTTCCCATACACAATATTAATAACCCGTGGCCTCGATTCCCACATTTCATTCATATTATATTAGAAATACATTAAAGTAATACAATATCTTACCCGACTATCAGATTTAAAAACAATCTAATTTGATCATTTTATAACACTCTAAACTAGAAGTAAGTAAAAATAAGTACAAGTCGAAATCAATATTTTAAGGCTAACAACGACCTCTTCTGTCTCGACAATATTTATTATCAAGCCAGAAACCATTGTAATCCGTTCATAAAATATCAATACGAGGAATAAAATTTATGTTAGCCCATGGTTGTTTTATCATTCCTAAAAATAAAATTAGAAAAAGAAAATAAACTTTCAGCCTTAATAAAATAAAATAAATCGTTATTAGATTCAGTTAATGTACTTCACCAATATAAATTTTATGGCATAATTGATAAATCAGGTACGAATTTTAAATTAAATTGGGTTAATTTGATGAAAATAGAAATTCAATATTTTCAAAATTGAATCTTAGTAGCACTTAAACGACATTTTGAATATTACATCGATTTCGTTTTAAATCGTCCAATTCACGTTGCAAGAACTAAAGGTCGAGATAAACCAGGTAGAATAAAATCGATCCTCCTCATTTGCTCACAGAACTCATATATTTTTTTCTTTGTTGGATCAAACCCAACTCGAACCAATCATGAGAATTTACAACCAATTTGTTTTCCCTCAGAAAAAAAAAATTGGAAAGTTTTTTGCCACTTGACTACTCTTACGTTATTGAATTGGAATTGAAAAATCAAAATAAAAAAAATTATAAATATTAAATCAATATTTTTACTAAGACTATAGGCCATTGTTTCTAAGTTGAATGGATTAAACCATCCTTCCGTAACCTTTAAAACCCAACATGATCCCGTTATTAGTTAATGCATTTTCGCTGCTTCTGACAATCAAAAGCCAACTCCAAGGAATTTCTACCCACAAGCACCCTATTTAATCAACGATGGAAAGGAATTTGTTAATTAATAATCGATTTGTATCTCAAGATAAGTACAAGTCAAATTTTTATTTATTTATTTCATTTCGCAATTCTTCATTACCTACTATTACCTGCCTGAAATCCGTTACTGACTAATGCGTAAATTATCGTCTATGTGTCATACTATTTGCGTAATATTTTAAGGTTCAGAGCAAGACCTTGGATTTCCAACATATTTACAAGATTTGGCCGATTACCACAACTTATAAACGTGATAATATCCAAAAATCATTGGATAATAATATATGCATATACTAAAAAAAAATTTTTGAAAATGTAAACAACCTTAAGTTTCTTCGTGAGACTCATAATAAGTGAATTTGGAACGATTTAATGATTCGAGTGATTTAGCATGTTTTTAATGAAAATTTAAACATTGCAACGCTATATGCTCGAGCAAACCTTAATTCTCTACAAACTAAACGCTTTAAAAATAAACGATTCATTAAAAGTATTTTTTTCTTACTGGGAAATTAAAAACATAAAAATAAATAGCTCGTGGCGCCACCTATTAATAAAGTCTTGCATTAAAAAATTTAAAATCAATTCTGCTATTGCGGGCTCCGTCTCAAATCGCAAATTCGCCCAAACATTTTCAATAAAACATTCACATCCGTCACAAATCGGTGCGAAGAGGAAAATGCAATTTTCGCAGGCAGCTTTACGAGCTATATGGGACTAAAGCAAGACTAGGCACCCCATCGGCGACAGCTACTAAATTAAACTCGTGCGTCCCCATAAGAATTGAGGAAAAGTCACTGTTACGAGCACAAATTCCCTAGTTAGGGTCGCATCGCTTAAACCGCGTATAATTTTATCACGTCCATCAACCAACCCTAAAGTATTCCACGTGGGATAATTAAAACTTGTTAGCCTATTGCTAATTTTCACAGAAAGAGGGAAAGGTCAAATTTACCTCTTAATCACTTTAAAACTAAGTTTGGCCTTATTTTTGAGTTTTAAAATTTTAGTTAAAATAAAATTAGTTATTTTAATAAGTGGATCGAGTTCTACGAAATGCAAGTTTCGTATTAATATTTAAGCCAGTGACTTTCACTTTAAATTATACGTAATCTTCAATTATAACCTTTTTATTCTTCTTATTTTGATGGTTCTCACATCCTTATCTCTTCGAGCTTTAACTTCCTCCGCATTAAAATTTAACTTTGCAAAAAAACATTGTCAGTTTTAATGGATAAAAATTCAGTTTAGATAAACATCCTATTTTCTCAGAACGAAGAACCAAAAGAAAAAATTTAATTTCTTTCTCAATCGCAGTAAAAACATCCTACAAATTAGACTGGTTTTGGTTATCAATACCAGATGGCGCCTATCGTCCCATTCCCATAAATTAAAAAAATTATTTCGCATAAATATCGTCCACAATTTATTTATTACATTAACTTTTAACTTTTTCCAAAAAAAGTAATAAAACACAGTAAATCAACAGGTGGCGCTAAGTAATAAATGTCAACTCTTAAGTAAATAAATCCAATTTCCCCTTACGACGTAATTACACGCATCTCCCTTTCGATTTGTATATCGATTGGTAGCTTGGCTCAACTCCACAATTCTTAAAACTCCTGATTTATTCAAACCCTTAACGGCAAACTCCCTAAAGTACAACCAGCTTCCACTTTTTCTCCCCAACTCGCAATATCTCAAAAACCACTCCTTCACTTCAGACGTATCACCCTAAGCCTGAAAAATAAAAAACACCCCCACATACCTCTGGGGGTCAATATTCATCCTGTTCCTGTAACCCGAGTCCAAAAGGAAGGGTTTGTGAGTGATGAACGTGGGAATAAAACTGTGGAAAATAATGTTATCTGCGTGTAAACTCCACTAACACGAATTTATGAGAAAAAAAAATCTTCAAGAACAACCTCTTATTAATAACTGTCCCTTTCAATCGCAAAAACACTCGAAATTGTTCAAAAACAACTCACTTTACCTTAAATACAAACATTCCCATTTTACCCACATTTTTTGTATCTACTTTGCAAAGTAAACATAACCGATTTATCTTCAAAGACATCTGCAAAACAAACAACCAACAGAACCAATTCAGCATCCATATGCGGGCATGCGGGGCAATTGGAAGAAGCACCACCCAACTCAACCAACCCAATACTGTGCAGCCAAATTCAATCGCAAAACCCTCGAATCCCAAGCGTTGCCAATAAAACCCATCAATATTTTCCATAACACTAAGTTATCTGATTTAAGCGGATTTCAAAATAAACGAGCGATCGACTGTGACGTGTCTTTTTTTCGAGTCTCTTTTATCTTTTACAAAGAGAAAGCTCTGCCTTATATTTCTTACTCTGAGAAAGTACTTTTGAAAAATGGTTCAGTGTCCTCGTGTTACTTCGGGTCCAATTTCATCCATCATCGTTTACTTTCGTGCGAACCTAGTCGCGGTGGTGAAAAGCGTAGTTTTAAAGTGCCGTGAAAATCGATTCGAAAGAATATTTAATAATTGTTAAGTGAATTGAGATAATGAGAAAATGAAAGTGATTTTTCCTTTTAAATTTTAGTGCCAGATCTCAATGACCTTTGTAACAGTAAAGGGCACTGACCCATGGTTTGAAAAGACGCAACTTTAATTTCTCACGTCAATTCGAATTTCGGTTATCGATTGTTATTTCGTAATTGATAGTTGCTGATAATTTTTTTCACACTAGACTTGTTTTGACCTTTATAATATATTTTTTATAATTAAATAAATTGAAGGAGAAATTGTGATAAGATAGTCGAAATTCCAAACTGTTTGATAACTTAATCATTAAAATCTTAATTATTGTTTGTTCTTTAAAAAATAATTAAATAATAATATAAAAACTTTACCTTGTGAGATAAATCCATTTGAAATATTCATTTTTCTATTTTTTATAAAATTTAATATATGCAAATTTAAAATGGACGATATTCAATTACTTTTTTTAAATATAAAATTAAATTCATTTTCAATATTCACTTTTCATTGTATATTAGTACGTTTAATTCGTATTTATTATTTATTCATAATTTTAATTTATTATTCAATCATTTTTAGACAAAAATACGTTAAAAAGTAAAAATATTCAAATTAGTTTTGCGCATTTCAAACGTCATTTTCCTATAAATACCATAAAATTAAGTGACTTTATTACTCAGGTTTGCAGTTTCAATTCGATCTCTACACATGTAAGTATTAGCAAATTTTATTAATCTTATTTAAAAATATTTCTTTTTAATCTTTAGAAGTCATTTTGACAATGGCACGTTTTGTTCTTTCCTTCATTCTCGTTTCGATGTTGATTATCGCCATTCTCGCCAAAATCCCAAAATCAAAATCCACTCGAAATGCTGACAAATACATGAAATCGGTTCGAGACTTGCCCAGACCTAAGTCATATGCACGACAACAAACAGGCAAAACCCAAGTTAAATATGCTCCCTCCATTAAATCTTACCAGAAACGTGCCGAAAAATATCAAGGCTCGACCTGCGCTCAAAACGCTAAAGTTCCTAAAGAAAAAATAGAAGAATGCGTCGCCGAAACTAAAATTGCGGCGTACGAAGTCGAAACGAAAGTATGAAACTAACATAACACAGTAATTTATTTTTCTAATTTTATTTTCTTTTTTATCAGGAAACCGAGCCCGAGTTATCGGCCGAAATGTTCTGCTCAAAGTGTTGTTCCTCTTGCCACTGCAGCTCTGAATTTCCAGTCATCAACATCAACACCTACCCTCCCAATTACGTGCCATCAGAGGAAAAAGTGACAAATGACGAAAGCGAAGCGGAAACGCAAGAAAACGAAGAAAACGAGGTTGCAGATGAGCAAACGGAAACAGTTGATGGCGAAACGAGTGAATCTAACGCGTGTACTTCTGAAAAAAATTGTTAAAATAGGCTTTTCTTGGTTTCAAAAATGTTAATTAAATTTTGTGTAAAAATGTTTATTTAAATTGTTAACTGGTTTTCTTGAAGTGTTTTTTTAATGTTTGTACTTTGTACTTGATTGTTGCAGAAATAATTAAAAAAAGAATCCCATATCTCCTGTTGTCAAATTAAACAAAAAAATTCTAAAATTAAAAAAATCTAGTGCATACTTGGCTCATCCAAACATTCTCCATTGCAATTCAGAGTGGGATTCATCAATAAAGGCGCACCAACCCATTACAATGAAAGGGAACTAATTTAATCGCATCGCACTCCCACCACTTCCAAAGCGAAAGCAGGAAAACACTAATAACTCAAAAGATCCAAAACAAAAATTACCAGATCCAATTTTTCTCTACACCAAAATACCAACTCCAGTCACCAAACGCATAATTCAATCTCGGACAATTGCCATTAATTTAATCTTACTACATCGTTTGGCAAATGTCCAATAAATAAAATAAAAAAAAAGTTGCGACCTTACAATTCAGAAGGGAACAAATAAACGTTGATCTCAAAAGAAGAAAAAAAGTAAAATATCCGCCATCATCATCACTTCTAATATTTACACTGTCATTTCTGGTGCATGGGTTTTAACGTTTGTATGTGGGGTGGTTCGATACCGATTCACTCATGCAGGATAATGGCACAAGCAGAGCATGAAGTGGATTTCGAGTAACCTGAATGAATTTTTTTTCTTATTACCTTACTTTACTTACTCGAAAAAGTCCAAAATCATAGGTTATTATTTAAAAATAGTAAAAGACTTTTATTAGAGTTGTTGACAAGTTGCCAAATTGTATAATTTGTTCAGTTTTTTATAACTGGGTGGCGAAAACTGTCGTTAAACAAGTCGTAAATAAATTACTGGTTACGTAACCAATATTGCATCACTCTCAAATTAAATAAACATTTTATTTATTTTCCAATTTAAAAAACCAACCGAGCATGTTAGATTTAAACCTTTAATTTATATTTTACATTCATTCGGCTTCCGAATAATTACGAAATGACATTGCTTTGTTTTTTTACTTGATTGAAATCGCAAATAACACTGGAAGCAAACTACCGGTTTTATAGAAAAAAAAATTATAAGGAAGTAAAGTTTTACAACGTTATTATTAGTATTTAGCGTAAAAAAATTTAAACAAAAACCCCATTTTATTTTCCTCTTTAAATCGTATTAAATTGACCTACGCGTACAGTATCTCGAGCCATTGCTATTGTTCTTGACTCGGTTTACTTCTATTATATATCTACGTTTCACTATTAACTAGAAATTAAGAGTCGATTTGATCTTAAAACACAGCAAACAAGGTCCAGTCATCTAAGTACTTCCGCAACGGGGTTAACAATCGCACTTTTTCATATTTATTTTTTCTGTTTCTCAGGAAATTTATTTTTATCACAAAGTACAATTTATCCCACATGAGATCAAATCCTTAAAGACTTTTTAAAAAAGATTTCACACGTATATTAAAAGCCTCTTTATCACGCCAGGTTTCACACGTGGTCTAGTGGAGTGGAGAACATTTCAAGTTTAACAAGCCGGTCATTCAATCTATTGTTTCCTGGGCACTGGGGTCATGGTCAACTACCATTTTTTTATTTCAATACATATACGGAAGTATAATAAAAACAAATACAATGATATTTAGCTTAATGTCAACATTTTAAAAGAAATTATCCCATCAGATGCTTCGCTTTCGTATTAAAATGCCATTAGTACTAACTAATTCCAACTGGTGTGGAAAGAGATTCTGTTTCTTATCCAAACCTAAAAAAAAATAAATTAAAATAAAAAAAGAAAATGGGAAAGAAAACCCTCGAGTGCTCTAAATGGCAGCAAATGTGTTTTCGCCCAAGTGAACTTGTTCGCGCTGTAACTTAGCTCCTAAAAAAGCAAAGTTAAAAAAAAAGTTGTTGTTAGTTGCCAATTCTTTTTGTTTTCCAACATTTGACGTCTGACAAACCCCGATGCAAGTACAAACACTTTGTAACATTCTTTAAAAAAAAATACCGAATAAAACATTATAATGTTGACCGCATAACCAAACTCAATGCATCATCGGGCCTGACCCAACCGCGCCTTAACCCCATTTTTTAAAATATATTTTATTTTATGTAAAAAAAATAAATTCTCACATGACAAGCCAAAATAATAGTTGAATAACCAACACATATCACGGATGAGCAATTGATGGACCATAAGGAGTCGGTCTATTGTTCGCATGCCATTTCCTGCCAAATATTTTGCATGGTAGTGGCTGTGCTACAGGTGGATATAATTCTTTTCATATTCAATTATATTTTTTTTTCCAAAAATTATTTATTTAAATCCCATAATAAAAAAATTTATGTCTGTTTTTCCCTAGATTAAGTTAAAGGAATTTCAAAGCGGAAGAACTAAAGCCTTCGAGACTAATCCAAGTTGACAATTTAAAAGCCATTTATCTCTGACATTCATTTAATGAAATTCAAACTTAAATTCTGTAATAAAAAAAAAAAAGAAAAAATTTTGGCATTTATTAGTAGCTTATCCTCCCAAACTTGAATCTAATTAAAGCAGCAGGAAGTGTACCAAGAAACAAGCTTAAACTTAAATTCAAAAATAAACGTTATCTTTAAGTTAATATTTAACCAATGACATCGATCAATTCATATCAGAAAGAATTAAAACAAATCTTTGATATTGTTAATTATTTTACGCATTTTGACAAGCGAAATCGTGTCTAAATTCACATCCCATTTTAAACGATTTCAAAATTATTACCTAAACTTAAAAAAAAATTTATTAATTGTAAAATTAATTTTTATTATCAATTCTTAATAACATTTAAGAATAAATATAAAAATAAACAAACCTTGACCGAATAATCACATTTTAAAAATTGATAAAAATTTCATTGCATAACTTTCTCTTTTATCCATTCCCCAACATAAAAAAAAATTTCCAACTTAATATTAATAATTAAAATCATCAAGGCTAATAATCAATAGCCAGTAATTAAACTGGTAGTTTTGATTATGAAACCGAATTACCGAGATAAAAAGCCACAAAAGCCTTCATTTAACCAAAACACAAGCTTCCTTTTAACACAAATTGAATAACTGTTTTCTTTAGAAAAAATTCTTAAAAATATTTTATCAAACTTGAAATTGGATAAGAAACAAGTCGAGTTGATAAATCTAATTAAAAAGTTGGTCTCCCTCAGAAACTAAAAAAAAACCTAACACAAAATATGTAGTTTCCTAGCGAAGGGTGCAAAATTGTGTTAATCCGAATTCACTAAGCAACCAGTCAAGTCGAAATATATGCAAAACAACCTGTCCTTTGCTGACACTTCAATATATAATTTTTTTTTAAATGATACATTTTTTTTAAAAAACTAATGAAACCTCTATTAATAATAGTAAAATAAGTCGAGACAAGTGAGGTCGGGTTTAAAGAGGTGAAGGAACCACCACAGGCCTATTGACGCCTCTTTTGCCTTGAACTGAGTTCATTCAATGACTAAAATATCAAAAGAATGAAAAATTAATTTAAAATAAAAAAATATTTTCGTTGTAGAAAAAAGGTTAAAGAATAGAAGGAGGAGGAATGAGATTTCACAATTAGTTTGTTTTCTAGGTTGACTTGTTAGTCCTATTTAAAAAAAAAAAATTTCTTCAGTTATATAAATTCTTTGCATGCTTTGTGATCCTGATAACGCAAGCTGAGAACACACATAAATACGGTGTAATTTAAAATTACATGAATAAAAAAAACTAGACAAAAGTTTAAGTGGTTAGTCATCGATGGGAAACATAAAACTCGAGCATCAAAAATCATAAATCGGAATTAAATAACCAACTTTTATTACCCACAATTCAATTTCTATTATAATCAGTACCGACATCCACTTACAATATTCTGGAATAAAATAAAATAGTTTTAATCAAAGCCTCGTAACATTTAATATGCAAATAATAAATAATAATGAGGAAAATATTCAAGTTTCTAACAGGTGTTGTACAGATGCAACTCCATTAAAAATCGAAATAGAAAAATGAGGTTGATTTAGAACACATTTACCTTGGCCACATCACCATCGTTTTACGATCGCGATCGAAACGAGAGCAACGAATGCCAATTTATTTCTAGTGTATATTTAACCTACTCTTGTAAACACTGAGTATAAATAAAATAGTGTGAGTTACTCACCTGAGAATTAATTTTTTTTTTTAAATTTGTTATGTGGCAACATTAACATTGCGATTACTTACCTCGTTAAATGCCATGTTGGTTATTTTGATGTTTTGCAGATGTTAGATACTGATTTGGATCTGGTTTTAAAGTGTCATTCACAGAGTTTCTTATAAATGTTGTGGCAGATGCGTCAAACTTGAGAGTACCGGCAATAAGCCTAATCGTAGATTGTTTTGATTTCGTACTCAGGAAGTTCCTTCAATGGTATAAACGAAGATATTATTGTTGGTGTTTGAACTTGTCTAGATGACTAGTTCGCGTATCGTATAGTTTAGTCCCTGATCTACCGAATGGATATGTTTCGATTTCAATTTCACTTCACATTAACTTCGTTTTCATCTCGTCGCGCGGGTTCCATCTCCACCTACTCGACTTTCGACCGTACGCCATTTTGAGTGGTGAATCATGGGATTGACCTGAGTTCTTAGTGTTAGTGGATTGGACTGGCTCCTGAAGCACCATAGAGGCCTGTAGTGCATTCTTTGAATTAGATCGTTAAAAAATTTGCCATCAGATGGCAGACTAAATAAGTATTGAATTTGGCGGATTTTCAAATTATTTATTGATGAAAAGCTTTTCAATAAAATCTCGAACTTCATTACATTTTTTATAATGCTAACTTTAACTTTGATTTTCTTCAACTACTATTAACTTGATTTAACGCAAATAATGTGGCAACAATTTTCAATATGAAAAAGTAATTTCTTTATTTTTGTCGTAATGGTTATTAATGTATGGTAGTGATAACAATAAAATTAATTTGGATGATAAAATTCGTTTGACATACTTTTTTGATATGTTTTAGAGAGATCTTTTGCAAGCACAAAATAATAACAAAAAAATAAAACACAGCACTTGAAAAATTATATTAGATGATACAAAACAAAAAGTCAATTTCCTGAATTGGGAATAAGAGATAAAGTATAGGAATAAAAATACATGAATAATTTATTATGCACTTCGCATTAAATGACTGAGTGTAACATTTAGGAATGATTAAAGTTTGTACAGACATGAGCAATTTTTCATTTTAAAATTATTACTTTCTTGAGAAAAATATAAGAACACAAGATCTCCTTAACCCATTTTCTATATTTCTCACTATTAAGAGGCACAGGAATTGATAAAAACATATTTTTTGATTTATTCGATCATCAACACGCTTCAGCCCTTTAATAAAAGAACAAAAGTACGAAGAGCACCCGAAGATATGTTGGATTAAAAGAATTTATTTATTTACTTCAATTGACTAAAAATAACTGTCATCGTAACTAATCGTTAGTTCACTATTGTATACTACGAATCACAGCCGGCCAGCGATGTCGATGTTTCATTATTGGTCACGTTGCCATAAACTGCTTTGCAACTGTACGACGAAGCAGTTCCAGATTGTCTCTTGCACTTTTCATGTTGGGTTTCAGCTTCAGCGCTTGAATATAAGCATTCTCAGCTTTGGTATACTTTTTCCACCGATGATATAATACACCTAAAAAATTTAAAATTTACTTTAGATATTTACCAATTGCAAAAATAAAATGCCAGTTGCCTAAATTAGTGTAATAACTAGGAGTAGAAGGATTGAGTTTAATGGCTTCCAAAAAATGCCTTTCAGATTCGGAATAACGACCCGTTTTACCCAATGCATTTGCCAAATTAAAATGAAGACTCGGTTCATCGGGAAGAATTTGAAGGGCCTCCAAAGCGACCACTTCAGCTTTGTCTAATTCTCCTATGAAAGTAGTAAATAATCATATTGAAAATATCGATAACGAACTAATCTTTAAGCTATACCTGTGCTATCCAGCATAATGATCATGTTATTCCATGCAACTGTGTGAGTCGGTTTCAATCTTGTCGCATTACGCCATGCACGGTACGCGTCTTCGAATCGTTGCACATCCAAGTACTGAAAATTTGTAAAGTAATTTTTAAAATTATAATTTTGCTATTAATACGAATCATACCAAATTGCCCAGATTGAAGTAACAATCTGGATACCTTCTACGGTGCTGAATGGCGGTTAGATAACTAACTTCAGCCTTTTGATATTTTCTAAGTGTAGCCTGAACTATACCAAGATTCATCCAAGCAGCTGCAAAATCCGATCGGATGGAAATGGCATGTTCGAGAAGTTTTTCAGCTACTTGCAACTCTCCCTGATCTTTCAGAATGTTCGCCAAATTATTCATTGCTTGATCGTAACCTGGATTTAATCTGAAACAAAAACAAAAATTGCTTATTTAATTATATACGAAATGTATAATGCTGAAAGTCGCCAGCAGCTACTAAGGCCATATGCGACTATTATAAAAACAGAAAACAAGTCGAAAGCAAATCAAATTGAGCAGTCAAAAGGTAAACAATCCAATCATACACAATCAAATACCGAGATGAAACCCAGGACAACCCAGTAACAATAATCACTTAAGAATAAGTATTGAACTTAGTGAACTTATTTAATTGCACATATTTTTAACACTTATTTGCATTTAAGTGCTAAATTGTAAATAGCTTTGGCAGACTCATTTCTAAATGCTTCTTATAGTAATTCTTATTAGGGAAAATCTATATAAATCTATATATCTATATAATATCTAAAATGTTCATATTATGACTTTTATAATTTTTCTCGCCTAAAAATTGAAGATTTAGCATAGCAATATTATATCTCTTTCCTTATAAAAAAAAATTTCATCATTTAGTGATCATTTTAATTTCAAAAATTATTTTTAAAATGTGGTTAAATTTTGATTATTTTTACTTATTGATCAAATTTTTGATTATTAGAGTCTATAATTATGAAGGAAATGATTAAAAGATGTATCACTTAAATGATCAGAATCGTAAGCAAAAAAAACTTAAAATTGATTAAATGTTTTAACTATAACTGCACAATGATCGAATATTTTTGTAAGAGCAAGTACAATAAGCAAAATCAATATGATTAATCGAACTTAAGAATATTAAATTTTTTATGTTTTTGGAAATTGCTGTAATGAGAGAAATAAACTAATCTCTTATCAATTGGATATACCGAATTGCTTCTTGATATTCAGAAATAGCCAATTCTCTAAATCCAGCATCCGCAGCATTTTTGGCTATATTATAATGAACTTTAGCATTCAATGGACACACTTGAGCACCAGCTTTAAACAAAATTTCTTCGCTATGCCATTGAGCACTTCTCTGCAAAAAGAAATTAAATTAATTTATTTTTGTTTTATTCCAAATTAAAAACGTTTACTTGAAAACATCTTAAAGTGGAGGTAAAAACAAGATAGCCTAGGCACAAATGAATGATCTGAGTAATAAATCAAATGTTTAGTGTTTTTTTCAATACAATAAATATCTCAAACGTTAATACTCGAGTGTAATGTCCAAATGATAAACACAATCGCTTGATCCCAAGAGCCACCAAGAGACAAAATCCAGTACTAGGGATGTAAAGTACTCGTTCAGCTATCACAAAACCGACCCGAAAAAATAAATTGGATGCTGGTAAAAAAGGGATGATGAGCAATGCTAACGACATAAGAAGGCATCTGGAAAAAGAAAAAAAAATAGTCATTATTTTTTTCACACAATTTAAAAAAATATTGATTAAAGTATCAGCATCATCTTTTCAGTGAATAGTGCTGCCACCTACTTTTGCATGTAAATTGGATATAAAAAAAATAGAAAAAAAAAATAATGAGTCATTTGCTGAAATACCCATCCCCAATCCTTTGTTTGAGCAAAACTGCAAATGACCCATTAAAAGTTCATTTAAAATCCATTTACTTTAGCTTTTCATCCGAAGTATTAATTTTGATTCGAGCAACATTTTCGAAATAAACAGTTGAATTTTTTTATTACACACCGTAAAACTAATTACCTTCGTTCTTTAGTCGGTGGCTGAAAAATAGCGGCCAAAATTAACCCGAACAAGGTAAACCAAAAAAAGAGGACGGCAATTATGCGAATATCCGAAGCCGACTTAATGAGAGGAACACATCCCATTGACCAATCGAAGCAAAGCCATACTGGAGCCAAAAGCAGCCAAGCATTTAATGAGTACAAGTAATTGTAATTGATTGTCTGCAAGTAACAAAAGAAGAAAAAAAATCAATTAATGATAGAAAACTTTACCATTAACGCTTTAGAGAACAAACCCTTTCATAAAACGAATTAGCGAATGATGCTGGATTATCCACTTCCTGAAAAGTTGGAGGAGACGATCCCATGAGCTGCCATCTCGCGGATATCATGACAACTGCAGCCGTGAAAAGAATAACGTGACGTAAGACCAAAGGTTTAACCCAATCCTGAAAAAAGTGTCAAAAACAGCAAATGAAAACTAAATGAATTTCAAGAGTCCCGAGTCAAATGTCATACGCAAGAATGTGAGCTGCGATGTTTTATGCAGTCATAAACCTGTAAAAAAGAAAATGAGGTCAAAGGAGGAAATTTACCGAAATTTTGTGGTGCTCCGGAGACTGAGGAAGAGACCATTTTCCATAGTCAGATGAATTAAGTGAATGTGGCTTTAATAATTCAATAAAATCTATTCGACAAACGATAATTATATCATAGGCACTGCAAAGACCCTAATTTAAATAAACAAAATATTAGTTTAATTATATTTTATCGAAAATTATATTTTCTCACAATAACAGTTACTCCTTGTTCCTTACACAACATCGAGGCACCGCACAATAACATACTGACCAATACTAATGGCAGCGAGAAAGTGGAAGGACGGCAGCATCCTAGAAAAGAATAAAATATATTAAAAGTTTGCGAGCGTCGAGTTCAATCAACGGCCGAATTCAGTCATTTGGTGTGCCTTAAAACCTTTTTCTTGGATTTTTTTTTTCTTTCTCACTTTACTCAATTTCCGAATTGCGCCATCTTCTTTCACGCCTGAGAGCAATCACAGCCATTTCGTTAGAAAACTCGAGTTTTACCACTTTTCCTTCATAGTTAAAGTTTAAGAATTCGAAATGAAGTTGCCCGCTTCAATAGACTTATGAATAATAAATAGTATTCCCCATTCGGACAAGCTTAATTGCACTCTACACTTTAATGTATTCCTATGCTAATAACAAGGAACGGCCTATCGACGTCATGTGTTCCGTACGGTTCCCAATTAAGATTTAAGTTTCTCATTTAAATACATCTTTTAATTTCTCGCATAACGAGTTCACTCTTAATCTTAGTGATGAAATTTTTTTTTATTATAATTTTTTTTTCAGTTTCAGTAAAAATGTTGAAACTTTTTTAAAGCGAGTGTTTTTTAATTTATATCTTTACATTTTTGGAAGCAGTAAACTGTGAAGAATAAAATTTCACCTGAGATTTGGCAGGCACGAGCGTATACTAGAAATGCCAAGAAGAAGAACAGGGCACAGAGAAGCTCTGCTCGCCCGACCACTCCAGCGACCTGAAGTAAAGAGAAAAACAATTTATTGCTACTAAATTTGTAAAATTATTTTTTTTATAAAAAAGAAAACAATTACTCTAAACCAACATTTTTATTTATTTATTGAGCATTACGAAAAAAAAAGTTAAAAAGAACTTTTTAGGTTTCCACAAGTTTGATGTTTACAAAAACCGCAACCTTAATTCCATTGTAATTGATCCGATCCACTATAGGGAACATCTTACCTGGTTCTTGTCAAGCGAATCAAATACTCTTTGCCCTCTTTCTACTGAAACCAGGTTCAGTTATACGGTTGGTTATACACAAGCCGAAAAGAAGGAAGAATGGGCAATTACAGGAACTCCACTGCTGCTCTCTAGCGGGCGAAGAGACAACTTCTTAATTGGCTCATTACACGCTTTGCCGAGAAACGGCGCTAATTAATAGTAGAAGCGACGCCTGGCCAAGACCAACTCCACATTTGACCCAAAGAGAGTACTTGAGAACATGTTTCTTTTCATCCAGATTTCTATTGCTTGTATTATACCCATCTTGGGGGCGATTACAGTGGCCTCTCACTTACTTAAACTTTATCTAATAATGTTATCGATATCGCTTACAACTTGAAATGACTAATTCTCTCCCCTTTTATCGTTGTATTCACACGTTCTCAATTTGTAAGAGTTGAAAACAAAAAGAGCGGCAATAGCTTAGTTTTGATTAAAAGGGCAGTCCGGAACTTCAAAATGGAAACGTATTGTGTTGGATAAAGGCCGTTGAATGGCTGGTTTCATCGCTTTCATTTCACCCCCGGCCTTCCCGTTGAGAAATAATCGTTTTCATCCTACTGATCTCAGCTAATCACCATTCACTTATACATTGCAATTTAAATTCATCAGCTACAAGAACCTATAGATTTAGATTCTACTTACCAATTCGTTTCCATGTTCATCATTTTCTAAATAAATCAACAGGATTTACAGTATTGAAGGTAACTAATCCCCATATTAAAGAGAAATAAATGAAGAGATTCCTTTTAGTTTCCAATACTTTTGAGTTCCTTCAATAGGTCTTTGCTGACAAGGCTTGTACTACTGACATCTTCAAACAAATCTTCGGACATCAGCAACCATCCTGGGCCAATGATACAACTGCTTGGCACGGGCTAACGTCTTGGCCATGCCTTCGTGAGCACTCAACGAATGACCATGAGATGCAAACAATACTCCAAGGTGCAATTTTAGAACCTTAGAAACACACCTATACAGATGTAACACTACACTTGTCAAGAAAGAGTATAACAACACCATTAGAATGAGGTGTAGGTGAAGAACTTGACAAAAACACTAAAGTAAGTGTTTTATTACACTATTTAGAAATGGTATTTTTAAATAGTTTTTCTCAGATTGGTTAAGTTTGAAATTTTAGGTTTTCGAGTTGTAGATTAAAAATAGTTCAAAAGCCGAGTGCATCTTGTCCATCTAACAACTGCTCGGCAACGACAACCAAGTATTCTTTGAATCCCTCACAGATTG
>JAQFZU010000402.1:0-27722 GCA_034696185.1 Henia vesuviana | reverse complement strand
TTTAACTCAAATATTTTAATTTTTTTTATTAATATTTTTATTAATTATAAAATATGAATTTCACACATAAAAAATTAAACAACTTAATAATTCATTTCATGTATATTTATAAACCTCGAAATAATTACAAAAACTCATGTTTTGGTTTTTATAAATTTAAATTTAAATTTTTTTTTTTTTTTACTTTTATAAAATATTCCTTTAACCCGGTTCTCGTAACGTTCCGATGATCGGGGGCGTCGGCTTCGAAATCAATATCGGCGCGAGGTTGGCTGTTCGTTCGTTCGTTCGCCGTGTTGTCATAGCGAAAATGAAACACAGTCACTACTCGCTTTTTCCAATCTATAAATGTTAACTAATTCACAAAAAATTATTTATGGATTTACCTTATCTTGATATTGTTTATTAAAATATTTTTACATTTATGAATATTTTAAACATTCAATTGAATGGAAAAGGGTACCATGGGTTATGAACGATTTTAACCGATTTTTCATGTCAATGAATTTTTAATGTTTGTTTACGAATTTAATTTTATTGGTTTTTAACAAGTGAAGCAAGTGTTGCTAATGTTTCATAATGGCATTGAGTTTTGATCTCATTTGAATTTTTTTTTTTATTTTAACTTGAAAAATAAAATTGTTTTTTTTATTTATTGATTTTTAATTTAATTTTTTTTTTTTTTTTTTTCAGGTTAAAATGCCAAAATTAGGAAAATAATTTTACATAAAATAGAAATTGAAAAAAGGTTAAAAATATAAGATGCCGAAGCGCAAACATGAGGAAAGTGAAAGTGATTCTGATTGTCCGAACAAGAAAGATGGAGGAGGATCATCAGACAATTCGGACGTCAAACCGGAAATGTCGGATGGTTCTGATCCGAAGAAAGAAGTAGCGGAAGCTTGCGACAATTTAGGTCGTCTTCGAAGAAAAGAAGAAGACGGATCGAATGAAGTCGAATCAGTTGAAGAAGAAAGAAAAGTTGATGTCAAAGGCATAGGCGAACTGCCGTATCAACCTGCAGGAAGTGTTCTGAGTATTGAGTTTGACGATACTAGTAACAGCAGTTTCAATACCGAAGGCAGCGATATGTGCACCTATCCCAGAGGCAATTTAAAGAAAAGAAAAATTGGTAATGGCGAGAATTAAATTTTCTTGTTTTGACTTAACGAGAAATTTCAACATTTATTGAACCCAATTGTTACAAAAATTTTGCCAAACGGAATTTTAAGTGATGAAATTTCATAAAATCTATGCATTTTTTTTAAAAATTTTTTATTCTAATTTTATTTATTTATTTTAGGTGATCGCATCGAACCTCCGAAGAAAAAACGGATGGTGAATTTTCACGGTGTGACCGTGTATTACTTCACACGTACGCAAGGGTTTACATGCGTACCAAGTCAAGGCGGGTCGACATTGGGAATGGCCAACAGGCACAACCACATCGAGAAATTGTCGTTGTCGGAACACGCGATCAAACAGCGCAAACTGCATCGCGACATGCTGATACGTCAGCGCAAGTTGGGCAAAATCGAAAGCCACTCGCAATCGTCGGACGACGAATGCGAGGACGACGATGACGAGGATTCCGACGTTTCCGATTCCGAGTTGGAAATGGACAATTATTATTTTCTGCAACCAGTGCCCACTCGGCAACGTCGTGCCATGTTACGCGAATCCGGCATCAGGAAAATCGACAGTTCGGAGAAAGACGAGTGTCGGACGATCCGTTCTTCACGGGAATTCTGCGGATGCGAGTGCAAGGTGTACTGCGACCCCGAGACGTGCTCGTGTTCGCAGGCCGGCATCCAGTGCCAAGTGGACCGGTTGTCGTTTCCGTGCGGTTGCACCAGAGACGGATGTGGCAACTCGAGCGGACGAATCGAGTTCAATCCGATCCGAGTGCGAACGCATTTCATCCACACACTCATGAGGCTCGAGTTGGAGAAGAAACAGCAACAGGTCGCGCACAATCAAACTTCGTCGTCGAACGGAAACAACTTTCCACAGCACAATCACTCGTTTCCCATCGCCGATACGGATTGCAGAGCTGCTACACCTCACATGACGTGGGGATCCGTGACGGGCACGACCGCGGCAGCTTACGCCGACACGACGCGACAGCAGCAACAACAGCAATCGGTCCGGAACTCCGCGGAACCAGTCCCGAACCCCATTTTTTATAATGCGCTCGAAGGTGCCAAGACGAAAGACGAAGTGCTGGCCAATTTCGGTCCGGCCACGTCAACGGGAGACGCCGGTTATTCAGGTGAGGCATCGTATTTACTTTTGACGACCAATTCAAATGAGTCGGTCATGTCCAATATTTTTATTGGTTTGGTTACCCTTTGTATGGCATCGTATTTTATTTTTGTTATTTAGTTTAGATTTTCTATTTTAATTTCTTTTTATTTTTCTTTATATTTTCGTCTAGTCCTGTTGTTTTAAAGGTTTTTTGACTGGATATATTGAAAATATATATCTGTAATATATAATATATAATATATATATATATGAATTAATTTATATATTATTTTTTGTATTTATATATATTAAGTCCTATCCATATATAAAACAAAAATATATAAATAATGTATGGTTATGTTGGAATAAATTATTTTTTTCAAAAATAAATATTCGATTGTTTATTATTTTAAATTTATTTTTCAAATTTAAGTTTTTACAGAAATATTTAAAATGAGATTTTATTTTAGATTTTGTATTAATTTTTGTTATTTTTATTTTTATAAGCAGGTTCGATGCTGCCTCCATTGCCCTTTTCGAGAGTATTGGACATGAGCGAGCATCAGCAATGTGGCAATCCTCAGACCAGCAATGCCTTTTCCGTCCTAAATTATAACAACAACAACCATAATCACAACAGACATTCGCCGAACAACAGTGCGAACAACGGTGTTGACAATCCGACTACGTCTACGGAGCTGTTACCGAAGAAATCACGGGCCGTGACTCCGATACCTCGAGTTCTTCTGTTCAACGACTCGGACGATGAATTTCACGGACGCGAAGACTCGCTCGATATGTACGCGTCTCCATTCCACGACGATTCCTCGTCCTACTCGGAAAACAGCGACTACTCGAACGACAGTTTTGATCATGTCCGAAGACCAGCGCCAGCGCCCACCCCGGTGGTTGCGAACCCAACTTCTGCTGCGTTATTCAGCAGCCAATTTCATCATCAGGGATTCGGCGTCGCCGTTACGACAGCGGCTAGTTTTCAAGACCACCACGAACACTACCAAACATCGGTTTCGTCGACCGGCAATGTTCCTGGCTATCAAATGAGCGGGTTCGAACAGTCCCCGGCGTACGGAAACTCGAGTTTCGGGGCCGCGGCTAACAGTGTCAATTACCAAGACGGATTCGGCACGCCATTCAATGTTTCTGCGAACGAAAATTTCGGAGGAAACAGTTTTCTACCTCCGACGAACCCCACATACGCGCCGACGGGCATGCGCGACGAAGCCGAGGAGCACAAATATACAGATTTGAGTAGTGCCACCTGCGTGTCCAAGTTGCAGCCGTTTTCAGAAATTCTTCAAAACAAATATTCGACTACGCCGTACGCGCCGAACCCGGGCGCTGCGGAGGAAGCGGTAACGTCGCAGCATTACGACATAGAGAAAAGAGAAGTGGGGAAAACTGAAGCGGTAGTTGCCAAAATGGATTCTGTTGTGCCATTGAAGATGGAGGGAAATAGTGACGAAGAAGCGACCACGCCGGAATTGTCTAGTTTTCAAGATGCGTCGAGTTCGGCTACGAGCACTGATGACAGTTTACCCGAACCTAGTGAAAATTTTGGGGAAATTATTAAGAAAACTATGGTTGAAACTGTGTCAGCTTAAGGGAAGGGGGAATTTTATTTTGTTTTTATTTTAATTTTTTTTTTTTTAATTTCTTTTGTTTTATTAGTATTGGGATTGGGAATTTGCATAGTATGAATTGATTAAAGGCAGTATTAGTTTATTAGAAACTTTAAAGGGTTAAATTATATAATTTTGTAAACGCAAATTAATTTTATGTTTACAAATAAATAAATTCCTAAAATGCCGTACATTTTAAATTTTTAACTAAATTTTATGAAAGTATTCTTCAATCCTTTTGCTCAAGGCTTTGTGTAATTAGATAGTTAATGTTTGCCCGCTCCTAGCAGCAATAATAAATTGAAATGAAATTGGAAAAAAAATTTTGTGTCATTATATTCGTGTTTATTTAATTATTTTTCCATTTTTTAATATTTGTTTTTATTGTTTTTCTAAGTGTTATATTCATTGTAAAGTCCAACCTTTTTTTTTTAAATACCTCCCCGAAAATCTATGTGAATTGTGAGTAGTTTTAGCTATTTTGTGCTGTTATTTGTAATATTCCTTCATTGTGTAAACTTTTAGCATAAAAAAAACTTACATAAAAATATATATAAATATATATATATAAACAAAAAGAAAAAAAAGACTTTTTTTAAATGTTCATTTTTGATTTCAACTAAATTTTTATTTTAGTTGATAATTCTTTTTTGCCATTAGATGGCATAATTCAATTTATACAATATTTTTAGGATTTTTTTTTCATTTTTCTTTAAAAAAATTTATGGTTATAGATTTGATAAGAAAAGGAGAAAATTAGAAAAAAAATTATTTTGTTTTTATTATTTTTTTTCTAAAGCAAAAAAATGTTAATTATTGTCTTCCTAATTTTAGTTTGTATTTAATAATTGGTTTTGGATTTTTGTTTTTTTTCTAATAATAACCTAAGAAAAAGTTGTATTGTATGCCAAATGGGAAAGATCTTTAGAATTCTAGGGTACTTAAAAAGTGGTTAATTAGGTTAATTTTACCAGTGGTTAACATTTTTTTTAATTACTTTTTTCTAGGTTTCATATGAGTTTGATAACATTAACTTGAGGATATTGTATTTAATTGTACCAATTATTATTATTAATATTAATTATTATAAGTAAAAACAATGAATTTAGGTCTATAATGAAATTGTTGCAATGCAGAAACGTATTATTATTGGTAGGCAAATCTATGCCTACCACGTTTGAAATTCTGAAATTTTTGTTATTTAATAACATAATTTTCAATTGGTAAACGAAAAATTTTATTACGTGTATGTAGTTGTAAGCAACATTCAACTATGGTTCTAGTTTACTCTTGGTAAAAAGAATAAAATTTTGTGTCCTAAAATTTTTTATTTACTTATTTTAAATCATTTCCAGGTTAGGCTTACAATAGTTTTTTGCTTAAAAGTCCAATTGCAGTTGTATATTTTACAGTTCAACAGTTGATTGATTATTATGAACAAATGTTAATCTCAAATCTAAGGAAGCGGCTGCCTATAATCATTGGGTAAATATTATATTTTAATTAAAAATATTTATTTTAATATTAACTTTAATTATAAGATTAGGTTATGGTACGAATTCAATCTTATAAAATACGTGAAAGGACTCCAACAGGTGTAAGTACGTCCAGCTAATCGTAAACTTCAACAAAAAAACGCAAACTTCTCATATCTACCGGAAAAAATCCACTCGTGAAACTATCGCATGGAATTTGGTTGTTTTTGGGAAATATATTTTTGGCAAAATATTTCATATGCCAGCGATTCAACCAGATTCGAAGAGTGGGAGTCATAAGACTGGCGGTTTAATAGTAAAACCAAAAGACGAATGTTAATAAGCATTTTAATTTTCTATGATTATTCAAGAGCAATGGTTCTGCATTATCTTTTACGGACCGTGAGCGGGAAATGCGAACATTTCCATCGTCAACAGCAGAATCCGATACCGATTGCCCATCAGATATAGAAAAGACTAATCCCAAAAAAGTTATAACTTTAGGTAATCCATAATTTTAATTCAGTTTAAAACAATTCCAATTTTTTTAAATGAATTGTCAAGCTCCGAGTATAGATCGGTTACCGAGTGGCAGTGGCTCGTCGCCGTCGCTTCGATTATTATCTCACAATTTGAATAAGTTGGAAACAATTGTGATAGACGAAAAAGAGATCGGTAACTTTAAAAAAAATGTTGATGATAAATCAATGTTGATTTAAAAAATAAAAATTATTTTAGGTACAAATCCGATCCCAATTTGTGTGCAATCGGCAGCATTATCTGAAATCGCCTTACGTCGAGCAACAGCCATAACAAACCGACCGGCCGAAGCCGAAAGTATTAATCTGAATCAAGCATTGCCGTTATCCGTAGTTAGGGTTGGTAATACACCCCCCGAAGGAGAAAATCGGCCTTTAGAAAATCCAACTTCGGGTTTTTTGCTCGGTGGTCGGTTGCCCAATACTCCTTGCCTCAGTAACGATTTTAGTTGACTCATTTAAATTATTTATATTAAAAAAAAAATTTTTTTGGTTAGCTACGACTTTATTTCGAGATGACAACCCGTCGGAATCCGTGTCTTATGATCAATTCCAAGAAGTGAAAAGGAAAAGTATTGCTTTATTGAATGAAGATAAATTTGGATTTCCAACTGTAACCATTAGATCGGCATCGGATAGTTGCTTACATCAAATAATGGAATCGACCGACTCGCAGTTATTATCTGAAGTCAGAAAAAATTTATTACAAAAAGCTAATGTGACTAAAGAAGAATGGCCACTCCCAACCGATACAACTACTCCTACAAAGCCTTTGACCGATGATTTCGGATTGCCCTTATACAATTCGCCAATACACGACTTGAGTTCACCGCCGTCTTTGGAACAGGAATTGAATTCGATGGCTTTATACCACGACGTTGTGGACCGAAGTCCCATCTCGACTCCCCCGATCTCGCATTGCAATTCGACCGCTTGGTCTGATAGCTATAACGGCAGTGATTCGTGGGAAGATTTACGTACCGAGTCGCAGGTGATGAATTCGGTACATCAAACAATCCGCCACGAAATGGCGAATATGCAAAGGCTACAATCGCCACCGGCCAAACCTCCGTCGCACGAAAATGTGATGGTCAACAATGAATTCAAGGCTAATCCATCGGACGAAAACGTTTGGAGGACATTAAGAGATAAAGCAAGAGCGAGTTTACCTCAAACTCCATCTCCGCCCAATGGCAGAACCATCGAAACGCAGGTATTAATACAACTCCGATATAAATTAAAATATTTTTACGCATTTTGAGCATAGATTCCAATGAATTGGCCACCAAGACACGGTTTACACATACAAGCTAGCGATCGTCAATATGCAACTGGTAGGAAAAGATCGTCGAGTAGTTCCGAAGGCGAAGAACCGGTAGAAGACAGTATTACTAGTTACATGCAACATTCAGTTAGTTATCAAGGGGATTCCAGACCACATTTGATCGACAGGTGAATTTAATTAAAGTTAAATTGAAATTCGAAAATTAATTTTTTTATTGTTAATTAGACCTAGTGTTGAGTTGATCGAAGGGACTTTATTAGCGCGATGGTGTAAAAAAGATAACAGAACATGGCTATGGAAATCGAGCCGTAGGTGGAGACGATTTAATGGGATTATTACGGAACCAAATGTTGTGCAAAAACCTCCTGCCGGTCATACTTATGCTAAAAGATGGAAAAAAGATAATAGAAGTTGGTTGTGGAAATCGAGTATGGGTGGAAGACTTTGCATAACTGAATTGTCCAATTAACTGTTTTCATTTATTTTTTTATTTATTTATTTTTTATTTTTATTTTATTTTTATTTGGGGTTAAAAAGAAAAAAAAACAAAAAGTACGAGTGAATTTTTTTAATTAAATTACTTTTTTTTAATTCTAAATCTCTGATTCGAGCTCATTTTTTACACCTATTTACAATTAAACTTTCTCCCCGCATTGATATCGAATGTAGTCGACAACTTCGACTCCATTTTTATTCATGAATTCTCCTACGGTTATCAAAGGGTCGTTAACGGACTGCAGGAAGACTAAATGGGTTTCTGACTCTGGATCGCTCGACGGTTTGTCCTTCTGCAAGTCTCCGATTGATTTTGGATTGTTACCTTTACATGAAATTAGATTTTAGTTGCATTCATTAAACACGAATAACAATTTTACCGACTATTTCCTTAGCTAAACAATAACCAGTGTCTTTTAAAATTTTCTTTGATGCAGCCGGGTTTGAATCTGAGTTTTGTTTATAACAAACTAAACCCCCATATTTTCCCAATAAAACACCGGAATCGTATTTATATGGGGGATGGACGTAACCGCTCATGCGTAATTCGTCTCGGACACTCCAGCAAATTGCTCGTCTTACGGATGAATTTTCATCCACTAATTCCAGATGCGCAGTCATCACATCTCCCAACATCAATTCTATGTCGGGCTTCGCTAAAGATATCTAAAGTAAGCAATAAAGATGTCATTTAACGAATAACTTTTTAGAATTGAAAAAGTGAATTTACTTTATAAAAGTCATGTCCGATTAAAGCCTTACCAGTTGCATAGTTGAAAGCTGATTGTGTTATTAACGAAACTAAATTTTGAAAATTATTACATCTTATCGTAGCTTCCTGCTCGCAATTTACCTGTAAAAAAGCATACAATTAAGCTTATTTTATTCCGATTTATTCGAGTTTAATACCTCCACCATTGCAGCTATGTGATCGTTATGCATGAGACCAATTAAACCTTCTTTTTTGGGAATCGATTGGGGTTGTTTCGCTATTTTATCCCATCCTTGACTTGCCGCTTGTGCATGCAACCACGCTTCTGCCTGAAAATAAAATTTATAATAAATCATTCGTTTAATAATTTAGAAGGAAATGGCATTACAATACTTTTTCTAAATCGTTGTTATGTATTTCTAATGCTTTTTTACAGTTATTATACGCGTAACCAGTCTTGTCTTTTAAAGTTGATAATAGCGATGTAAAATTTTCGCAAAATGAAGCTCTTGTTGTGTAAATTAAACGCTTGAAAATTTTGTTTATCATTTTTTAAAAGGATAGAAAAGTTAAATTACTAAACCTAACAAAAATGCGGTATTGATTGCTCGGAACTGGGAAGTCCAGGCATTTACAAGCAAACACGACCAGATATAAACAATTCCATGTTGCACATTATTTAAGGTTGAGATTTAATATTAAATTAATTTCCATGTAATTAAAGGATTAGCTAATTAAGATTTTCTAATGTTATTTTTTAAACATTATAAATATTGGAAAAATAATTGTATATTAATCGATTATCTTCTCCTGTATTTAGCACGAGAATTAAAGAGATAAACAAATGAGGAACAAAATTGAGAAAGTTTATTTCCTTATTTCACTTAAATTAACAAAATTAATATAAAAATAAAAACCATTAATCAATAGTTTCTCCGCATTGAAATCGAATAAAATCTATAATTTGAACACCATTTTGTTCAATTAATTCGCCAATTGTTAATTCGGCATCATCAATTGTAGATTGAAATATTAATCTCGTTTCTGACTCCGGATCATCTGATGGTTTATCTTCATCTTTATTACCAATCGTTTGCGGATTCATTCCTTAAAAATTTTACTTTAATTAATCCTTCCAATATAATTAATTAATCATATTTACCGACAATCTGTTTGGCTAATAAACGCCCAATATCGGTTAACGTCATTTCTTCACTTAATGATGGTTCTGCAAGTTTCTTGTAACAAATTAAACTCCCGAATTTTCCTATCATCACATTATCTTGGCGCAAAACTGGTGGATGAGTATAACCACTTATTAGCATTTCGTCGTCGACACTCACACAAACTGCTCGTCCTAAAGATATATTTTCCCCTAACAAATTAACATTCAACGCAATTAAATCAGCAATGTTGTGTTCGTTGTCAATCGTTTTCAAATTGCTTAAATCGGATTTTCCTATAATTGTCTGTAAAATAAAATTAAAATAAATATTCATATTTATCGCGGTAAATTTTATTCCTTACTTTTCGAAATCCATTCCCGTTAAATCCCGAATTATTTACAAAAGCCAGAGTTGATAATGCAACTGACGAAACCATCGACTGAAAATTTTCATTCCGAGCGACAAAATCCGTCTCACAATTGACCTTTAAAATCAAAAACAAATTTTAATTATTTCTATACAATTATTTACAAATTATTACATATTACTTCGACCATAGTTGCTATGTTATTACTGTTAACAAGCCCTATTAATCCTTCTTTTGTTGCGCGGCCTTTTAGTTTCCCGATTTTCGCCCATCCTTCTGCTTTAGCTTGAGCGTGCAACCAGTCTTCAGCCTATTAAAACAAAATTTATAATTTCTGAATTAATCAATTTTATTTATAAAATTTATATTTCTTACTTTTGATACATCATTATCATGTAATGCCAATGCTTTTTTGCAATTACTGAATGTGTAACCTGTTTTATTCCTCAATGTTGCTAACAAAGACTTGTTACCAGCTGAAAATGATGATCTCGTCGTATGAATTAAACGTCGAAATATTACGTTAATCATCGTATTTGCTTTTTCTTAACTCGGTGAGCTGCAGTGTGCCGAACTTAACCAGGCTCAATAATCGATAGTAGTAATAATTCTATGAATTACCGCTTAGGGTCGCTGTGTAGATTTCATCTATTACACATTCCTGCCAATGCACGAAGTCGGCTCGAGAATCGAAACTTTATATCGCGCCATGCATTTGAATGTGGGCTTTTTATAACACTTTCTACAGATATTTGTATATATATTTTCTCGATTTATACAAGATTTTCATAAATCTTTTTTACATCAACTGCATGCAAAGTAATGGCAACTCCAAAGGTAAATCGATTAAAATATGTTCTAATCGTGTTGTCATAGTGATTGTAAACAAATGGCTGTTGTGAGAAATTTAAAATTTATTTGCTTAGAAAACTACCGAAAGAACACGAAGGCATACGGTTAAGCGAAGAGATGATTTGAGTCACTTACTCGCTACTTTGCCTCACAAAAGACAAAAACCCGCTTGGCTTAAGGAAATCCCACCGGTAATTGCGGATGAAGAGGGATTAGGAGAACCTATTTTAAGTCCTTTCACACCTGCTGCGAGTTATTTACCTCCAACTCCCACACGTAAAATTCTTATTTTATTTTTTTATTCGCGAATATTAATTTTACTGTTTTAAAATAGCTAAATCACGACTGGCCGATTATGAAAAACGACCAAAACCGTGGGATCCGCCAGGTAAAAAGGCAGCTGAACCTGGCATTGATAAAAGGGCATTGGTACCACAGAGGGAAAGACAAAATTTCAGATCGATGCTTGTTAATTTGATAATGTAATAAAAATATCTAAAAAATTAATTTTTTTCTAATTTAAAAAATTTTTTTAAGGGGTCACGACAAAACACCAGCAATTATGGTACCGGGACTCGATACCCCACCCGGTGCTCCTTTAACAAGCAATGAACAAGACGAATTAGTAAAATCAAAAAATTAATTATAATTTTATACTTTTTTAAATTAATAAATTATTAAATTTAGCGATATTATTATTACGTGCATCACGGAGTGTCATCTGAAAATGTTCCACCAATGAAAATCTCGACAGCCGAAAGTATAACGGAGTTGGTACCACAAAAGTTCAAGGTTATAAAATAATGAATTTATTAATTTTCGGCAAAAAAAATTATAGGAATTTAATTATAGGCAGCTTTTGCTACTGTGCTCGATGATTTGTTGGCTGAAGCTCAAGAAGATTACATCGTAGGCTCGAAAAAGGCTGCAGTCGATTTTGCCATTGAAGATCCCAAAGAACCGAACAAACGAATCGTTTATAAACCATTAGGATTAATCGACTCAGATTTAGAATTAGTTCCTAAACCGTGGACCGAGAGTTATTATATAAATCGAGTTTCAATTTCAAAGAATTTGCACTTGACTAGTAGCACTTGTTTGCAACAAATGTTGAATCTTTGGCATCTTAACTACAAGTAAGTGGATTTTATTTCTTTACTTTTGAGTTGTATGAACTGATAATTTTTATTCTGGAAATTGTAGTGATTTGAGAATATTGAAAATTGCTGAATTCCAGAAGAGAGAAGAACCGTTAGAATTACAAACTTTTATGCAGATTTTTGCGGCGCATTTAGATGATGTTAAAGATATTTTATGCAACAAGTAATGAAAAACGAAATTTTTGTTGAACGATTTTTTTATTGTTTTATATTTGTATTTATTCTTCAGATGGACAACAGAATTAATTCGCATATTTCAGAATGCGCAAAAGCGAAAACAATTGCCACCTGCGACGCAATTTAGGCGTTTGGAATCTTTTTTTGAAGCTGTGGCCACACTGATGGAATCGAATTTAGTCGATCTTTGTTCAAAATCTATAGAAGATTATACAAATTTAATTTGTAAACCACCGGTAAATTAATTTTAATGATTCTTTTTAATATTTCCCGTTTTAAAGGTCTATGTAATCGGGCAGGGCAAAAAGCGAGCAGTTTTGCCATGCTGAAAGACAAACGGATAACTATGTAATGCAGAAAAGCCATTGGGCAGCTTTGTAACGCAGGAAAGTAGATATCCTCTCGCTCTTGCTTTGCTGCAATACAAAACTGCCAGCTTGCTTTGCTGCAATACAAAACTGCCCGCTTGCTTTGCTGCAATAAAAAGCTGCCCGTTTGCTTTGCTGCAATACAAAACTGCCCGTTTGCTTTGCTGCAATACAAAACTGCCGGCTTTCTTTGCAGCAATACAAAACTGCCGGCTTGCTGTACTGCATTACAAGCTTTGCAATTGTTTTTTTGCGCTACAATCTGTTTCTTTGCTTTTCTGTTTTTCTTTAGCTATCATTTTTGACTTATGAGTAGCAGTAGGTGATGCAACTTGACAAAACGATAAATTTAATGTAATTGTTAGAGTATTGACTTAATTTAAAAATTAAGATCTATTTATTTCACAACTGGTAAGTAACAATTTGTAATCAAATTTCTGCCATGTCCTATCATCTAATGAAGTGGCGGAAAATAATTTTAATCTAGGTTTTTAATTTCAGAATTGGACACGGGCTCACGAACATTCCGGTTTTATTTTACGCTTTATTCTCGAAGGGAGTGAAGTTCTTTTTGAACCAGATACACCCGACTTCGAATTAGCACTGGTTAATTTACCCGATGCAATTTCTAAAGCTTCATCTCTCATACCGCGAATTGAAACAAAAATTTTTCCCGAATGGGTACAATAGTCGTTTAACACAACATTCGCTTACTAAATTTCATTGAACTTGCATTTTTAGGCAGGACGACATGCCAAAATTCCACTTCGTCCTGTGGTTTTTGAAAGTGAAATAGCAGGTGCAAAAGAAAAAATTACGAAAGTGATGCAAACCGAAAGTGCGGGTCCTAAAAAACATTTGGAAAAATATATGAAATACAAATTCCTCATTACAAGAGATGTAAAATTTTTACCATTTCTGACTTAAAACGAAATTTACATTTTACATTTTATTATTCGGTAAGGCCGAACAAGACGTAGATAATTTCATGCAGGAAGAGGAAGTAACTTTTGACGATTTCGCAAATAAAGTGAAATACTATCATTCACTAGTGGAAGAAATATCGGATAATTTGCCCAAATCAGTTCGAGTTGGAATGTATGAAATTCAAGCAGACGATCTTGTGCAGGGCTTACTTCGCCGTTTAGAAGCAATTAAAGAGAAACTTTTGGCCCGAATGGCTCAAGATAACCAACAAATCAATAAAGTGTAAGTTTAACATTGGATTTAATTGAAAATAACTTATTTTTAATTATTTTACTAGCTTGTGTGGAGAATACGAAGAAATTGCAACTCGAGTTTCAATACCACCTAAAGAAACCGAGGAATTGATAGCATTGAGAGTAAATAACAAATAATTTCGAATTCTATAATTTTCGTTTAATTTTTTTTAAATTTTTAGAATTACATTCTGAAAGTTGAAGGTGACAAATATGTGGCTCTCCAGCAACAGCTTAAAGAAGCCTCTCACCGAATAATTTTTCTCGCCGATTACATGTTGCCTGGACCTATGGAATCTTATTATAACGTTTTAGCATTTCAATGGCATCTCAAGTTACCAGTGATGTTTGAAGATTTTAAAAACGAATATAAAGATATGCGAAAGGAATTTGAAGTTGAACTTAAAGTAACTTTGTGTTTCTAGTATTTAAAATTAAAATGTAATCGATTCTTGCAATTGATTTCAGGCTCGCAGAGAGAGGTTTATCGAAGATCTCGAGGAAATGTCTTATGCGGTTGAGGAGTTCGATAAATTTTCTGATATTAATCAGATGAATACTTATTACAAAAAAGCAAGCGCACTGAATAATAAATTGGATAAGGCTAAAGATAAGGTAAGTTTTAAGCTTTATTTTATTGATTTGAATTTATTTGAATTTTGAATTTCAGATTGACAAATTCAACTCGGAAGAAATGGCATTAGAATGGGAAATCACTGGATATCCAACACGAAATGTCATAGCGAATAAACTAAAACCATATTTTCAGCTGTACGAATCCGCTGTTGAATTCGACCAAAAACATCAGTAACATTTTGTATTGTTATAATTTATTTAAAATTGATATATTTTTTTCTTGTTTAGTGCTTGGTTGAATGGTCCAATGACGAGCATCGATCCCGAAACCGTCGATCAGGATACGGTTTTATTGCAAAAAAATGTTCAAAAGTTAGAAAAATTTTTTGCTGATAACATTCCAGTTAGAACAATGGCTGGACAGGTAAATATAGATTTTATAAAACTTAAAAATAAAAATTCTTAAGTTCTATTATCTTTAGGTGAGAGATAGCATCGATGAATTTAAAGAACATGTACCAATTGTTATAACACTCTGCAATCAATCGCTGAAGGAACGACATTGGGATGTGATTTCTGATGTTGTCGGTTTTCCGATTCGTGCTGACGGAGACCTGACACTTGCAAAATTAATCGATTATAATTTAGAACAATTTGTACCTCAATTCGAAGTGATCAGCGAAGCTGCTACTAAAGAAAGTACTTTGGAGAAAAATTTATACAAGATGAAATCAGAGTGGGAAACGGTATAAATTTAATTTTAGCATTTATCTTCGCATTATGCATCATTTTATTACAATTTTAGTTGGAATTTCAAATTATTACATATCGTGATTCGGGAACGTACGTTCTAACGGCAGCCGAAGAAATACAGGCTTTATTGGATGATAATATTGTAAAAGTGCAAAGTATGAGAAGTTCACCTTATGTGAAACCATTTGCAGCAGAAGTTGGGTGAGAGAACTTCGAATTCAAAGTGAAAAATTTAATTGTTTTATAATTTTTTAAAAAGTGAATGGGAAAAAACTTTATTGACGCTTCAAGAAATATTAGATGCGTGGATGAAAGTACAAATGACATATCTGTATTTAGAACCGATTTTTAGTTCGCCCGACATCATGAACCAAATGCCTGAAGAAGGAAGAAGGTTTAATACTGTCGACAAAAGTTGGAGAGAGATAATGAAAGCGGCAAATGCGGATTGCATGGTTTTGCATGTTGTTAACATCGAAAACATGGTTCAACGATTAACTCGCGCGAATGAACTGCTGGAAATGATCCTAAAGGGCTTGAATGAGTATTTAGAGAAGAAACGTCTTTATTTCCCTCGATTTTTCTTCTTGTCTAACGATGAATTACTAGAAATTTTATCAGAAACTAAGGATCCAAGAAAGTATTTCATGTATTATTTCTTATTTAAAATTCATTAATTTAATAATATGGCATTTTTTAGAGTTCAAGTTCATTTGAAGAAATGTTTCGAAGCTATTGCTGGTCTAAGGTTTACTCCTGAGTTAGATATAACACATATGAGAAGTCATGAAAATGAAGTTTTTGAATTGGCTGAGTCGATCAGCACTGCAGCTGCTAGAGGACAAGTTGAAAAATGGTTTTTAGAGTTGGAAGGAAATATGAAAGTTAGCGTCAGAAGAGTAAGTCAAAAAAATTTTAAAAATAAAGTAAACAACTTATAATTTTTTTAACAGGTAATTGTAATGTCAATGGAATCCTACGCCGAAAACACTAGAGAAGATTGGGTATTGCTTTGGCCAGGTCAGCCAACTCTTTGTATCAGTCAGTATTATTGGACAGCCGATATCCATGTGGCAATAGCCGAAGGTCAACCAGCACTAGAGAGATATCTATCCGTAAACAACGACCAGATTGACAAAATAGTACAATTAGTGCGTGGCAGATTGCCGAAACAAGTTCGAACGACTTTGGGTGCGTTGGTAGTGCTGGATGTCCACGCTAGAGATGTCATGATAACCATCGTTGCGGCTCAAATAACGAATGACAATGATTTTATATGGTTATCTCAGTTGAGATATTATTGGGAAGATGACAACGTGTTGACGCGAATGATTAACTCGTTTTTGAATTACGGTTACGAGTATCTGGGAAATACACCACGACTCGTGATAACCCCATTAACAGATCGCTGCTACCGGACTTTATTTGGTGCATTACAACTTTATCTCGGTGGTGCACCCGAAGGACCTGCCGGAACTGGCAAAACGGAAACTACCAAAGATTTAGCTAAGGCTATTGCTAATTACTGTGTCGTGTTTAACTGTTCGGACGGATTGGATTATATCGCATTGGGTAAATTCTTCAAGGTAACGGATTATTAATTGTTTATTAGGGATTAATTTAATTGATTGATTTAATCTTATTTAGGGATTGGCCTCGTGCGGAGCTTGGGCTTGCTTTGATGAATTTAATCGCATTGACCTCGAAGTACTATCGGTAGTAGCGCAACAAATTTTGACTATTCAACGCGGAATTATAACAAATGCTGAAGAAATTTTGTTCGAAGGAACCATTATTCATTTAGATAAAGCTTGTGCCGTATTTATTACTATGAATCCTGGATATGCGGGCAGGTCTGAATTGCCTGACAATTTGAAAGCTCTTTTTCGACCGGTGGCTATGATGGTGCCAGACTATGCCCTCATTTCTGAAATCGTACTTTACTCTTTCGGATTCTTACGGGCGAGGCCTTTGGCTGTGAAAATTGTGGCGACTTATCGGCTGTGCTCTGAGCAATTGTCGTCGCAATCGCATTACGATTACGGCATGCGAGCGGTAAAATCCGTACTCACAGCTGCTGGTAATTTGAAGGTATAAAATAATTCCCAATTAGTTATTATTATTAAGGACTTGACGTTTTCTGCTTTAGTTAAAATTTCCAGATGAAAATGAGGATATTTTAATGTTGCGGTCTATTACCGATGTGAATTTACCTAAATTTTTAGCCAATGATTTACCATTATTTAATGTAAATATTTAAAAAAATATTTTAAAAGAACAGAATTTATTAATTTAGCATATTTAGGGTATCACTTCTGATTTATTTCCCGGAGTTACACTTCCCGAAACAGATTACACGTTACTGAACAAAGCCGTGGGCGACAACTGTGAAAAACAAAATTTACAAAATACTGATGTGTTTGTAATGAAATGTCAACAAGTAAAATTCGTTATCTCTCGATTTAATAGTAATTATAAAGATCGTTAATTAAATTAGATATATGAAATGATGATCGTAAGACACGGGTTTATGGTGATTGGAAATCCAATGGGAGGTAAAACTTGCGCTTATCGTATTTTGGCACTTGCTCTTGGCGATATGAACGAGAGAGTGAGCTTATGAACATTTGCATATTTTACGGAATTAATTTCATTTTTATTTTTTCAGGGCGAAAATGAAGAGCAGAAAGTGCAAATAACAGTAATAAATCCGAAATCAATTACGATGGGCCAGTTGTATGGACAATTTGATCCGATAACTCACGAATGGTCCGATGGAATTCTTGCAGTCAGTTACCGCGCATTTGCAGTTTCTCCCGTAAGTCCGTGGTTATTACAAGTAGATATTTTAAAATCTAAATTATATTTTATAATACAGACACCAGACAGAAAATGGTTAATTTTCGATGGACCAGTTGATGCAATTTGGATAGAGAACATGAACACTGTGTTGGATGATAATAAGAAATTATGTTTGATGAGTGGAGAAATTATACAATTGGCTTCAACGACCAATTTGATATTTGAACCGATGGATTTAGAAGCAGCATCACCAGCCACGGTTAATTAGAATAAATTTTATTAAAAATTAAACTAACAATTCTAATTTTAGGTATCGCGATGTGGAATGATTTTTATGGAGCCCGCATCGTTAGGATGGCGCCCGTTTTTGGCTTCATGGTTAAATACGGTGCCAGAACAGGTTAATGACGAGTTAAAAGAGTATTATGAGAGATTGTTTGAGAGATATGTTCCGATTTTAATGCAATTTATCAGAAAAAGTGGAGTAAAGGTAAAATTGTTTCGGTTCAAGTTAAAATTTTGCTTAAAATCTTTTTTTTTTTGCAGGAATTGGTCCAGTCTTCTGATTCAAATTTGGCTATGTCACTTCAAAACTTAATAGACTGTTTTTTAGTTAAATTTAGAGATGAAAAATTTTGTAAACTGGTAACTGGAAAAGAAGTTAAAGTTTATTGCGAGGTATAAATTTGAGTAAAATCATTTCATTGTTTATTTAAAATTGATTATTTAAGGGTGCGTTTTGGTTTTCCCTGGTCTGGGCTATTGGAGCAACGTTGGATACGAAGGGTCGTGATCACTTTAACAAACTATTAAAAGAAATACAAAAAGTAATAAGTAAATTGAATTTATTTTAAAACATTCGATTTTAATATGGATGTTGTCTTTAGGGTCCCCTGTCAGATAAAACTAAAAAAAGATATTATTTAATTGACTGGGTACCAGCACCCCAAGATACTTACGAGATGCTCATGCCAAGTGAAGGAACGGTTTACGATTATAAATTTGTTCGTGAAGATCGACCATGCCGATGGATACCTTGGAACGAAACTATTTCAGAGGCGCCGCCCATTCCGGCAGATGCACAAATACAATCGATAATTATTCCAACGGCTGATACCGCGAGATGTACCGAATTACTAAAATTATTAGTAAATAATCAAAAACCAGTTTTATTGATTGGACCAACGGGAACCGGGAAATCAGTTTATACCACAGTAATTCTCTGAATATTAACTCCTGCTGTTTTAATTAATTTTATTTTACTTTGTTTTTAGGAATTTTTATTGCAGAAATTAAATCCGAACGTTTATAAACCGCTCATTGTTAATTTCTCGGCTCAAACGAGTGCAAATCAAACTCAGGATATTATAATGAGCAAGTTGGACAAGCGTCGAAAAGGAGTTTTCGGCCCACCAATGGGTAAAAAAGTTATTGTATTCGTTGATGATCTCAATATGCCTATTCGCGAAACTTATGGAGCTCAACCACCAATTGAAGTCTTGAGGCAGTGGCTCGATCATTGGAATTGGTACGATCGGAAAGAAGTAATTCCAATGAAATTAGTCGACATACAGATTATGGCTGCCATGGGTCCACCAGGTATTTAATTATGCGAAATTACTCGCTTCGTTTTACTCAATTTGTCAACTTAAAGGCGGTGGTCGTAATCCTGTAACTCCACGTTTTCTACGTCATTTTAACCAAATAACTTGTAACGAATTTACTGACGACGTAATGTTTACCATTTTTAAGAGTATAATGAGATGGCATTTAGATACGAAGTAAAATCTGTAATTATTAAGTTATATAATTACTGTTACTAATCATTTTTAAATCAAAATTGTAGGGGATTTAGTATGGAGTTTGATCCGGCATGCGAACAACTTGTTACTGCATCTTTACAAGTTTACAAAGAAGCATTAAAAAATCTATTGCCAACACCTGCTAAATCTCATTATTTATTTAATCTACGAGATTTCACACGAGTGATGCAAGGTGTCCTCTTCTCAGTACCAGAAACAATGCGAAATTTAGATGCGATGAAGCGATTATGGCTACACGAGGTATTTTTGTTATTAAAGAAACAAATCTTTTATAATTCAAATTTGTTTTTTAAAATCAGATTATGCGTGTATATTACGATCGTTTGGTCGATGACGGCGACCGAGCATGGCTTTTTTCATGCCTCGTCGAAGTCAGTGATCAGTGTTTGGGGCTCAAATTGAGCGATTTGTGTAGCAGATTCGTAACATCCGAAGATGGAGAAGTAATTTTTAAAAAATATCTATTTTGTTTTCCTAGATATTGGTTTTATTTTGTAGGTCGTCGAAAACGATTTACGAAGTTTGATGTGTTGCGATTTTGCGGATAAAGGCGACAATCGCTATTATGCCGAAGTTCCAGATTTACACGCTCTTCGCGTCGTAGCTGAAGGGTATTTAAACGATTTTAATAGTCAAAGCAAAAAACCAATGCGACTTGTACTTTTCAAGTATAAATTTTTTTATTTAAAAAAAATATTTTTGTTAACATTGAAAAATTTAATTGGTCAGATTTGCTATCGAACATTTATGTCGCATTTCTCGCGTTATTAAACAACCGAGTGGCCATGCGTTATTAGTCGGTGTTGGTGGATCCGGCAGACAATCGTTAACTCGTTTAGCAGCTCATATAATGGAATTTGACGTATTTCAAATTGAAATCACCAAAACCTATTCGATGATTGAGTGGCGCGATGACATGAAGCACCTATTGCAAAAGTCAACTTATACTGACCAAAATATGGTGTACCTTTTTACCGACACTCAAATCAAAGAAGAATCTTTTGTGGAAGATGTCAACGGTTTACTTAATGCTGGAGAAATTCCAAATTTGTTTGCATCTGAAGAGAAAGTGGAAATTTGCGAAAAAATGAGAACCATCGACAAGTGAATATTAACAAAATTAAAAAAATGTTTTAAATTTTATTTATTGTTTGTTATAGACAACGAGATAAATCGATTCAAACTGATGGATCTCCATTGGCTCTCTTCAATTTTTTTATCGAACGAGTGCGCGAACAATTACACGTGGTTTTGGGCATGAGTCCTATTGGGGATGGATTGAGAAATCGGTTGAGAAAATTTCCAGCGTTAGTCAACTGTTGTACCATTGATTGGTTTCAAGTCTGGCCTCCGGACGCCTTAGAAGCAGTCGCATCACAGTTTTTAGCTGAAGTTGAAATGGACGATGAAACTCGTTTTGGTTGCATCACTCTTTGCCAGACAATTCACACGAGAATGAACGAATTGTCGATTCGTTTTCTCGCCGAATTAGATCGCCATAACTATGTTACACCCACTTCTTATTTGGAGCTTATCGGATCTTTTATCGATCTATTAGCCAAGAAACGATTGTAAGATAAAAAAGTAAAATGTTAACACTTGTTAATCTCTTTTTTAGGGAAGTGTCGAATTTAAAAGCTCGTTACGATGGTGGGTTGGATAAATTAGCTAATGCCGCGACTGAAGTTGCAACAATGCAAAAAGAATTAACGGCATTACGGCCCATGTTGGTTATTGCTGGTAAAGAGGTAGAAGAAATGATGTTAGTGATTGAGCAGGAATCGATACAAGTGTCCAAAGTGGAAACGGTACACACTTATCATAAAATTATTATAATCATTTGGTACTAGTTAAGTTAATTTATATCGCAGATAGTCAAAGCTGATGAGGCTCAAGCAAATGCGCAAGCAATGGCGTCAAAGAAGATTAAAGAAGAATGCGATGCCGATTTAGCCGAGGCGATGCCAATTTTAAATTCAGCTCTGGCAGCTCTCAATACTTTGACTCAAAACGTACGTAATTTATTATGTTTTAATACAAAAAATAATAAGATTTCATACACTAAAAGGATATTACGATTGTGAAATCTATGAAAAATCCTCCTCAAGGTGTCAAATTAGTCATGGAGGGGGTTTGTATATTAAAAAACGTCAAACCAGAACGAGTTCCCGATCCAACTGGATCAGGTTTAAATTTAATTTTTAATTATTTTTAAAGCTTATTTTGAAGTTTATAACTTTCTCTCAGGTAAAATGATTGAAGACTATTGGGGACCGTCAAAACGGTTGTTGGGTGATATGAAATTTTTAGAAAACTTATTAACCTTCGATAAAGATAATATTCCAACTCGTGCTATTCGCATGATCAGGCATAACTACATCACCAATCCAGATTTTGATCCGGAGAAAGTTAAAGCGGCTTCTAATGCTGCCGAAGGTCTTTGTCGGTGGATTTGTGCCATTGAAAAATATGACAAGTAGATTACGAGAATGGAAAATTTATTTTATTGGTTAAACCATGATTTATCTTCACTTTTTAGAGTAATTAAAGTTGTCGGGCCAAAAAAACTCGCACTTGCAAGGGCCGAGGCAGAGTTAGCTGCTGCGATGGAAGCACTGCAGGCAAAACGTGCTTCTCTAAAAGCTGTTCAAGATAAATTGGTTCAGCTGCAAAATACTCTGGATGCTAATAAGAAGAAAAAGAAAACTTTGGAAGACGAAGTAGAACTCTGTGGCATCAAATTAGACAGAGCGCAGATGTTAATTAACGGATTGGGTGGAGAAAGAACGAGGTGAAAACAAAAATTTACTTTATTTTTTTTAACTTTAATCTGAAGCGCAGAAACGATCATATAATGAAATGAAATTATAAGCAAAACTTTACAGATTGTTTCGAATCTTTAATCTAACAAAAACCTGATTCTTGCGCTTCAAATTGATAGTTTTGTAACAACTAACCTTTAACATATAAGTTTTTTCAATACTAACATGCGCTTATTTGGATTTAAGAGAACTGTAAGTTTAAATTCATAGGAAATTATTGTTTGTATCAAAACTTAGATTATTTTATTGCGCATAAATTAGATGGATGGCAACTTCGGATGAATTAGCCACAGCTTATAGAAATCTGACGGGAGATGTACTCATATCTGCAGGAATTATATCTTACATGGGTGCTTTTACAGCGGGATATCGCGCAGGCGAAACTGTATCTTGGTCTGAAGCTTGCAAGAAGATGGGAATACCATGTTCAGGAGAATTTTCATTTAATAAAATTTTAGGCGATCCAGTCGCAATTCGATCGTGGAAAATCTTTGGTTTGCCTTCCGATTCGTTTTCGATCGACAATGGCATTATTCTAAAGTAAAGTCTCGACTAAGTTTTTTTTAATTCTTTATATTTAAAAATCGTAAAAAATCTTCAGGAACAGTCGGCGATGGCCATTGATGATTGATCCTCAAGGCCAAGCGAATAAATGGATTAAAAATATGGAGAAAGTAAATAAGTTAGATATTCTCAAACCGACGGATTCGGATTTTGTACGAAAGTTGGAAAACGGCGTTACAAATGGATTGCCTCTTTTACTCGAAAATGTTGGCGAAGAATTGGATCCAACTCTCGAGTCTGTTTTGTTAAAACAAACTTTTAAGCAAGGGAATGCGATTTGTATGAAACTGGGAGAAAGTATCGTAGAATACAACTTCGATTTTCGGTTTTACATGACGACTAAGTTCAGAAATCCTCACTATCTTCCCGAAACGTCGATCAAAGTCACTTTAGTTAATTTCGTAATCACGCCTGCTGGTTTGGAAGATCAATTGTTGGCTATAGTAGTATTGAAGGAAAGACCTGAATTGGAAGAGGAGAAAAATGCACTCATTTTACAAGGAGCGGAAAATAAACGAATGTTGCAAGAAATCGAGGATAAAATTTTAGCCATTTTGTCATCGGAAGGTAATATTTTGGAAGACGAAACTGCCATTAAAGTATTGGCTTCGTCCAAAGTACTCGCTGGCGACATTCAAGAAAAACAAGTAAATATTATTTTAATTTATAAAATAAAACCTTTAAATTTTAAATACTATTTTTAGGCTATCGCTGAAATAACTGAAAAGAAAATCGACGAAACTCGCTTAGGTTATAAACCCATAGCGGAATATTCATCTATTTTGTTTTTCACAATTGCTGATTTAGCAAATATCGAACCAACTTATCAATATTCGTTACCTTGGTTTGTAAATCTTTTCATCTCTTCGATCGAAAATTCTGAAGCTTCTGAAGATCTGACTATTCGTTTGGGTAATTTAAATGCTCATTTCACCGAATCGCTTTATATTAATATCTGTAGAAGTTTGTTCGAAAAAGATAAAGTGAGTTTAATAGCAAACTGTTTTAACTTAACTTTTTAAAAAATTAATTTTGTTTTTAAGTTACTTTTTTCATTTCTGCTGTGCTCGAATATCCAAAAAAGCCTTCGTAACATTGCCGAAGACGAATTTCGATTTCTTATCACAGGCGGAGTCGGATTCGATAATCCGTTCGCTAATCCAACAGCTTGGTTGTCCGTAAAATCTTGGGATGAATTTTGTCGATTGGATGCAATGGAAGTTTTCAGTGGTATAAGACGCCAATTTCCAAATGTGAAAGAAGAGTGGAGGAAAATATACGATAACAAAAATCCAGCTGTTTGTCCTCTTCCAGTGGACTGGGATGACAAATTAACGAAATTTCAACGATTATTAATATTCCGTTGCTTAAGACCTGATGTCGTAAGTTTTGACGCAATACTTGCATTCAGTTAATTTTAAACATTTTTTTATTTAAAGATGGTGCCACTTATAACTGAATACATAAGCGGTGTAATGGGAGAAAAATTTGTGGAACCACCACCGTTTGATCTGGCAAAATGTTTTTCCGATAGCAATAACTGCTGTCCATTGATTTTCGTATTAACTCCCGGAGCAGATCCGACATCTGTTTTGCTTAAATTTGCTGATGACATGGTCGAATAATTATTGCAATTAATCTTTATTAAATTTTAAAATATTTATATATCGTAGGGGTTTGGCAATAGGTTAAAGACATTGTCCTTAGGACAAGGTCAGGGACCAATTGCAGAACGGTTAGTGATGGATGGAATAAGAGAAGGATCTTGGATTGTGTTACAAAACACTCATCTGGCTAAGTCTTGGATGCCTAATATGGAGAAAATTTGTGGAGTATAGAATCGATCAAAATGCATAAAGAACTTATAAAGTTTTTTTTTTTAAAAATATTTCTATAGGAGTTGACACCAGATACGGCCAATTCAGACTTTCGTTTGTGGCTAACCAGTTACCCGGCAGATTTTTTTCCTGTATCAATTCTTCAAAACAGCGTCAAAATGACAAACGAACCCCCTAAAGGATTAAAATCAAATATCGTGAGATCATATTCGAGCGATCCCATCTCAAACCCCGAATTTTTTGATGGCTGTGATCAAGAGGTATTTCTATGAACCATGTAAATGTGAGAATAAAATTATTTATAATCAATTAATTTTTTTGTAGAAACCATTTAGAAAATTGCTATACGGACTTTGTTTCTTTCATGCATTGGTCGTCGAACGAAAAGGTTTCGGTGCCATTGGATGGAACATTCCATATCAATTCAACGAAACTGATTTGAGAATTAGCGTATTGCAACTTAACTTGTTCCTTAATCAATACGAGGTGAGAAAAGAAACGAGTCATTAAAAGTATTTAATATTTCACCCATTTATTTTTGAGGATGTGCAATACGAAGCTATTAGGTATCTAACTGGCGAATGCAATTACGGAGGTCGAGTAACTGATGATTGGGATAGGCGAACTTTAATTACATTGTTAAAAAAATTTTATCACCCGAGTCTCGTGGAAGACGACGGTTACAGATTCGACGAAAGTGGATTTTATTTCGCACCTTTACATGGCAGTGTGAGAGACAAACAACTTTTTTAAACATTACTTGTGTTTATCTAAATTTATAATTTTATAGTATGATTCTTATATCGACTATACGAAAATGTTACCGGCAGTCACCCCACCTAGTGTATTTGGAATGCATCCTAATGCTGACATTACAAAAGCCCAAAATGAAACGCAATTTTTGTTTAATAATCTTTTAAAAACACAAGCTAAGGTGAGATCAGTTTTTTCAAATACAACATTTTGATCTATAACATTAATCGTTCATAGACTAAAGGCGCTGTTGGCGGTAAATCTGAAGACGAATTGGTATCTGAAGTCGCTTCTGATATTTACGCCAAATTACCAGACTATTTCGACATTGAATTGGCTATGAAAAAGTATCCGACTATGTACAAACAAAGTATGAACACTGTTTTAGTGCAAGAAATGTTTCGATTCAATGCACTTCATTCGGTGCTTAAGACAAGCTTAGTTAACATACAAAAAGCTATAAAAGTAATAAACCAATTTCTAAGTTTTCATTGGATTTAATATTCAAATATTTTTTTAAAGGGATTTTTAGTGATGTCTCTCGAACTCGAAGAAGTGTTTAACAGTATGAGAACTAATAAAGTGCCTGGCATGTGGCTTAAAAGATCCTATCCGTCTTTAAAACCACTTGGGAGTTACGTAAACGATTTCATGGCTAGATTGAAATTTTTACAGGTGAAATTCGAAATGTAAGCTCTGAACAAATAACGATGTATTGCTTTAATTTGCAGACTTGGTTTGAAAAAGGAATGCCAGCTGTTTCTTGGTTATCAGGATTTTATTTTACGCAAGCGTTTTTAACTGGCAGCCAACAGAATTACGCGAGAAAATATACGATTCCAATTGATTTGCTCACTTTTGATTTTGAACTTTTAGGTGACCAAGATTACGTTAAAGGTCCAGATGATGGTGAGATAAAATAAAGACTTTGATTATTTGACGAATCTAATTGACTTCTTTTCTAGGAGTTTACGTTCGAGGTATATTTCTCGAAGGTGCTCGTTGGGATCGGAAAGGAAGAACGGTCGCTGAATCTCTGCCTCGAGTTTTACACGATCCAATGCCAGTGGTAAATTTAATTTATTAATCCATTATAAAATGAATTGAAATGATAAACTTTCGTTTTTAGTTGTGGTTAAAACCAATTCGTCGTGGGGATTTGCCAGTTCGTAAAGCATACACTTCTCCGCTGTATAAAACTAGTGAAAGACGAGGCATTTTGGCAACAACTGGACATTCTAGTAATTTTGTTATGCCAATCAGAATTCCATCGGATCTACCTGAAGAGCATTGGATAGGAAGAGGAGTAGCTTTACTTTGTATGCTGGATACTTGATTATCAGTGTATTTATTAATGATGAATGACTGAAATAAATTTTTTTTAAATAATTGTAATTGATTGTCCTATTTTTATAACTGAATTTTTATGATTTGTACAGGTGCAAACAAACGTTTGCATTTGGAAGCTTTTAATAGACAAATAATTTAACAGAATATGGCGGGAACAGGTTGGGAAAAGTTATGGAAAACTTGTTCTTCAATACCATTAATAGACACGTGCCATGGTTAAGTACATGTAAAATTTATGTAAGGTGGCAATTGTAGTGCATGTATTTTTCCCATAGACTGTGGCGACATCCAGGAGATTAAAAACACAACTAATTTTAAAATAATCGTACAGTGGCGACATCCAGGAGATTAAAATCGTAACTATTTTTTAAATAATTAGTACAGTGGCGACATCTAGTTTTTCAAAAATTCAACAATTTTTGGTACTTTGTTGGTAGTTTTCAGCAAACTCAAACCAAGTTTTCAGCCAACTCAAAATAAGTTTTCAGCAAACTCAAACCAAGTTTTCAGCAAACTCAAACCAAGTTTTCAGCAAACTCAAACCAAGTTTTCAGCAAACTCAAATCAAGTTTTCAACAAACTCAAACCAAGTTTTCAGCAAACTCAAACCAAGTTTTCAGCAAACTCAAATCAAGTTTTCAACAAACTCAAACCAAGTTTTCAGCAAACTCAAACCAAGTTTTCAGCCAACTCAAAATAAATTTTCAGCAAACTCAAACCAAGTTTACAGCCAACTCG
>JAQFZU010000401.1:0-27738 GCA_034696185.1 Henia vesuviana | reverse complement strand
GGGGAACAGATTCCCTGCTGGCACAAAACTCCGAAGTTAAGGAACTTCGGAGTTAGAATTGCAGTGTAAACCAGGCAATATTTATTTAACCATTTTAACGTAAATTCCCTTATAAATAATAAAGTATGTATTTTAAAGGAATATTTCACTGACTTTAAGCATATTATTAAGAATAAAGTTGAGCAATTATAGTTAACATAGTTAAACTAAAGTTTGCAATTTAAAACCAAACTGGTACAACTAGTTACTGCTTTTTACTGCTTTTTTTAAGTCAATAGAGAGGTTGTCAATAGAGGGTCTCTATTGACGAAGTTTTAAACACGAACATGTACGAGTGCCTCTCGTTCACGTTTGAAGTTCAAACGTGAACGAGAGGCACTCGTTTTTAAAAAAAATTTAAAAATGGCGTCGCCAGAGGTTTGACGTACACGTTTCAGGGGGGCAAACTTTGGCCGCAACCTCTCTTATGAAATGTCAGACTATTCTTGAGAAAAGAATAATTATCTGAATTAAAAAAGTTTTCTTTTATATTTCTATGTACTAACTACCAAGTATAACTAACCATTCATAACTTTAAAAATATTGACTATATTTCCTATCAATTACAAATTGGTTATAGTCATTGTATTTTTATAATTCATTCAATACATTGACATAAAAAAGCAATTGCAATTAACCATTGTTATAATTTTTTTTTCAATAAATATTAACATTCTCAGTAAAGTTAATTTCTCAAAAATTTATGAGCCACTCAACAGCACACCTATCTATAGTAGAGGGCTAAACAAGTAGTTTTTATGAAACTTTTATTTAGATTTATAATTTTTATTTAAAAAAATTCTTTTTAATACTTATAAAATGTCCTATACTTTTTGAAAGTGGAATTCTTAGAAATAAATTAGACCTGAAGATTAAACCCATTTGAAAAATAGTAAGTGCTACTAAAACAACACCAATTGATTATATTTACAATTTATTACAATAAACTGCTATAAAATTGAAACTTAAGATTTATGATTATTGAATAACAGCTATAAATGTAGTAAATCATTTTCTCACTAAAAGTTGTTAAGTGTAATTTTATCCTGTCAGTTCAAAATTAAATTCTGTATTGATTACTAACATTTGCTATAGAATAATACTATTATTAATCAACTATCAAACTATTCTCTCTGTTACTTGTAGCTATATCAATTTATAGTGGGAAAAAATAAGAAAACTTGTTATACAATCATCAAATATACATTTCTTTAAATTGATCCTGTTCCCAAGATGCAAAGCTCTTCTAAGAAAAGACAAATGGTCTTAGGTTCTTGGAAGTGGCACTTAAGTTTAACCACAAAAGCATAAAACGTAAGCCATAAGGAATGGTGCTTCTTCTAAACAAAAGCAACTACTTTACTGTACCAATCAATATTTTCATCGTACTGTAGAAAATTGTAAGTCACCCAAGTTTAACAAAAAGGAGAGAATATTGTTTCAGCTTGCTAGAAGCTATAATAGCCATAAGCAGTCAATACTAAAAGTTACATAAGTGCTGATTATTTAATCAGTATTGATGGTTTACAGAAATTCAATTCTCATGTTATTGATTAATTAACCAAATTTAGAAGTTAAAATTATGGACCATTCAGCTTATCATTGGATATAATACAAAATGCTCGTTTTAATCATAGTATTTTATAATGATGTGCAATTATAATTTATCTTCTTTAAAAAATTACGAGTCTGGAAAATTTTATTTGTTGCTATTCAATTAATGATTATCAATTTACTGTAACTTCGATTTTTTAGAGTACCTTATTTACTGTTTGCATGCCAAAAACAATATGAATAAAGTTATTAACCATGTTATATAAATCTGTTTTCTAATAACATTCCAATCTTTTTTAAAAAAAGGTTAATATCTATAAAAGCCATTAAAAATAATAAAATAATATAAGTCAATAAAAACATTATTTTAAGTTAAATCAATTCAATTTTAAAAACCATGTTCATTAAGATTCATCCAGCCCATTTTTTTCTAATATAATTATAAGTTTGAAAAAGATTATATTTATTCAGCTGAGAAATAAACAAGAACAGCATTTTTTTGAAGGAAAATTAAAACCATCGGTTCATGTTTAAATATTTATCTTTTCATAGTAGTGAATAAAACTTTAGAATGGGAAAATGGCTCGCCTAAGCACTGTGTTTAATTAGAGTAGCAGAAATAAGGCTAATGCTGAATAATTCTACTTCTGCACTCAAAATACTAATAAATATACATGAGATACGACAATGCTTGATCAAACAAGATGAAAGAATAAAAATATTTGACTTAGATTAAAATTTAGAAAAAAGGTTGTTTCTAAAGAATTGAGCAAATTGTTTCTTAAAAATTTATAAATCTTTTGAATTGAGCAAGTTAGCTCAATTAAATTTAGTAGTTCAAATCTGCTAATATTACAAAAGAATTTGTAATCAAATATCCAAACAAGGATTGCTAATAAACAACTATAAACAAACTGGACTTGTATATCAAGCCAACATGCACCATCAAGCGATTTAACATGAAAATGACTTTTTGGCAGAGCTTTTTGTAATTTTATTAACTGTGTATAAATCATATAAATTTTATTTAAATATATTAGAATTTATTATCTTGCATTTTCTAAATAGAAATTTAAATATTTAATATCTTGTATTTTCTAAATATAAATTTTGTAATTAATAAATTTCAACATTTATTAATTACAAAAATGGATAACTTATTATTTGCTAATAAAATGTGATAGGTGATGTTTTCTTCAGAATTACTAGGGACTGCATTCAAAAATTCAGTTAAACATGTTTTTCATGAAATAAACATGTTTATATCAGTATCTACATATGCGTCTACATGTGGTTTACTAGGTAAAGCAGATAAACAGACATGTTCTAAAGCATGTGTAGATGCAATACATATCTGTAAATGCCAAAATATTATAAGAGACCCTCAGCACCATTTTTAATTTATCCTATAATGTGTAATTTAATTTAAACAAACCACACTCGTTTTTTAAAATTAAACATTAATCACACATTTTAACAAAACAAATGTTGAATTAATTTTTGAATGCAGGTAAGAACACAAATGAGATAAAATCTTTCCAATAACATTCTATTAATAAGTAATAAGTTATCCGTAAATGGAACCATATTCAATAAACCAAAAAATTCTAAAAAATTAACAAAAAAAATTTTTTCAGAGACTTCCTATACCTCATTAATAGTGCATGACCAACTATTCAAATGCAAATAAAACAAAATTGTTAGCTTCAATAATGAATAAAAATAGCACGAGAAATCCGATCGAATTCTGCTCATCTATGGTACTATGAAAACAGGCCTCAGTGACCTGATGGTAAGCAAAGCCACGGGCATAAAAGATGGATTTGCAGCCAACTTAAAGCAGAACTGTCCAAATTAGAAATATGAAAAACTAAATAACCATGTCAGAACCATTAAGCTTTTCTGCTGACAGAAAACCCCTAGAGAAATTAACAAGTCTTATTATAACATAAAATGTTCACTGACAAAATGTTAATGCTCTAGAGCTTAGGTAAATCTACCTTACTTATAGAATATCAAGTTATTTAATATCAGCTTTATTTATTCTAACTACTAATACGAGAAGTGTGATCTAGAAATTAGTAAACTACAAGTGACAACTAATGATAAAGTAAATGATGGGAATTTGATTAACTTTTTTGTATTGTCATCATCATATTTTCAATAATCTCAGACAAGTGTGAATATAAACTTTGATATTTAAAAAGAGAAGATAGAAAAGCCACTACTTGGCAATTATTGCACTAATTCCTTAGTAATATGTAATAGCTTTTGTTGTGTTCAAATTTAATTGAACACATTAGTTCAGACATTTTTCTTGATAGTTATTTTTAAAGCTAAAGTTAAAATATCTTTATTCTATAATTAAACTTTTAAAAGTGTATATGATAAATTGTATACAAAATCATAGAAATGCTCTCTAGTAGAAACATTTTGTAGAAAACAAAAAGCTTTCATTCCACCTCAAAAGAAACTAACAATTGGCTTCTAAAATCAATATATAAGACATTTACCACAATCAAAAACAATGTTTTAGCATCAAGTGAAAAATGTTTCTACGCTGTATCCATTACCAGCCTTGAAGCAATTAATTCTACTTTAAATATATTGCATTACATGTGGAATTTTTTTTGTTCTTTAATGAATGAAAATTGTAATAAAGGTTGAAATAAAATTTGTCTTAAAAAAGCTCTTAATGTGTAAGATATAGATATGATCATAATGTTCATAAACATGTTATAAAAAATTGAATGTCATTCATTCAACTTATTGCATTACAATTCAGTCTTGATAATAAAATATTTGATTTATAATATTCACCATGATAGCATAAAATACCAGAAAACATTACTAAAAAACATCAACCCGCTAGGTTCGTATGTCTTGAATACCCATAATCCATGTCATGCTCAGACAAAGACAAACAACATTTACAACCACATGTGACCTTACATAATCTCTGAATGGCTGCAAAGAATTATGAAAATGCAGTTACCTGTTGTAAAAGATTAGTGGCTCAAAATAAACATACATAGAAATGAAAAAAAAACCACGTTGAGACACCTCTAAAAAGATACTATATATGAGAAGACTCAATAAAAATAGCATAAAAACTAAAGATACAAAAACTGTGACATAAATCAAAATAAAGCAAGAAACCTGACCAGATATCATGAAACATGACGTGATTTAAAGCACAACAGAAAAAAATTAAAGACCAAAAGTACACTGGATATTCAGCAGCTACTGAAGCTCGTAAGTTTATCATGATTCAGTTGTAAAAAATTGTTATAAAGAATGCAATAGATTTATAGTTGTTTTATTAAAATAAACTCTACTTGAATATAAGAAAGCTTTCCCAAGTATTACCAATTACCAATCAAACAGTAACTGCATTAAAAAATGTAAAATAATTTCAATTTTCTCCAAGGCATTAATTTTTGCTATTTTAGTTACAGTTTAGTTCTGTATAATCAGATTTGCTATAATTAGAATATGCATAAGCAAACTTAAAGCTTTACAAAAGTCCTCATTAAAATTAATTTATTTACTTAAATATAATGGCCTAATATAGGATTTCTAGAATTATATTTTTCAAATGTTTCATTGTAATAACAGTGGAGCACAATTTTATTTATGTTACAAGTGTTATGTAATTTTTTTCCTTTCCTCTCTGTTTTTTCACCTATTTACAGATGAGTGCACCCACGCACATCTTGCCAAACTATCTTGTACTGCTCAGCACATAAATATTTTAAAAACTCTAAAATTCATCATTATTTAAAGTCATTGAAAATCCATAAATTTGATAATTTTCAGGCATAGAATTACACAAGCATTATTAACTTTAATAGCAGAAGACATACATTAACTGATTAAAATTACCATAACCATCTAATTACAAATTATCAAGTCATAACCTCAAGCGAGAATGTGTAACAAATGACATTATGCAAAAAGAGCAAACAAAACTGAACTAAAAACATCTTCAAATCAATAAAATTAAAGCTGTTATGTGACATAAGCAGATTTTTCCCTAAATAAAAGTAAAAAATCACAATTGTCAGGCAATTGTTGCTGAAAGCTTTTACAAAATCAATATAAACACCTTGCATTGAATTAAGAATTTGTAAGCGCTTAAAGCCTCTAATTTGATCTGGAAAGCATAGAAATATCCAGGCATAGAGATAAAAAATAAAAGAGCAGAAATAAGCGCTAAAGGGGTCAGGAGATCAAATTACTGAAAGTAATCGCTTTATGTCTACTCAGTTAGAATTTACAGTGATTGGCCAGATTTACAGTGATTGTAAGAGAAGAGAGTATGGCATTTAATGTCACCAACGGCTTGCAGTAAATCAAAATATATGTGTAGAAAATGACTTTTGTACCAACAATTATTTACTATTAATAAAATACTTAACTGGTATGAGTGAGCTGTTTGCAGCAAACTATAAAAACAGTAATCAAATAAAGTTGAAATAAATTTTTTATTTGTTTATAAGAGCTATAAAATAGTAAATTTATTACTCCCTTTTCAGTAAAAATAAAAAAAAAAAGTAAAATTAGTTAATAAATTTAAAATTTTATATTAAAAAGTTATTATTGTAATATAAATAAGAATCAATTAACAAACTTAGTTTTTTAACACCTATGAAAATATAATTCTTAACAACAGACATAAATTAACCAGTTGGTATTTTACAAGACATTAAACAGTTCAAAACAAGAACTTTATTATAATTAATATCCTTCTTATATTCCTGTACTATCTAATCACTTTATCTACTTGAAAGGTTCATTTAATTTCCACTGGAACTTATTATGTACCTTCTGAATGTATACTGCTGCTAATAAATGTTGTGGTATACACATGAAGAATGTGTTGAACTTTAAGCACATTGTGGCTAATAACTGATTGCAGCTGCTTTGCTATATGTGATGCATATTATTAAAGTTCTCATATAATATGCATAAACAATATTAATATTTTAAAATAACAAGACTAATATAATCAACAATGGGCAAAACAGTTTTGATATTGAATCCTTACTAATTCAAGAAAAAGTATGTTAATTATAACAAAATAAACCGACTTTGAAATTTCAAGAAATGGAATGACTAGATCAGTGGCTATGGGCAGCTAAAGAATTCCTTTAATACATTTTCATTTGAAAAGAGGATAAAAACAGTCTTTGTGCACACACTTGTTGACAACCAAGTAAAAGCAAAGGGGAAAATGCAATAAAGAGGAAACCAATGCACTCACTGCTTTCTAATTCAATTTATTGAATCGTATGCTTAATAGCTTTTAGATAAAGTGAAAAGAAGTCAACAAAAACATTATTAAATATTTTTCCAAGTAAAATGAATTTTTATTCACTGCATGAGAAATGACCAATTACATGCTAGCAAAAAATAAATTCTTATATTTCATTGACTTTTGAGTGTCAATTGAAATTTGAGAAATTACTCTCTTGTTTCTTGACATTAAGGTAATGTATGTTTATATTAAATGTCATGAGAACTTTTCAACATATCAGTTTTCTTGTCCCTTGATATTTGCATAATGGTTAAGGTTCATGTTTGTTAAGAAAATGTGGGTCACCATAATTTATGGTTTTAGTGCCTCAAGAGCAATTTGGAATTTTGTTTTAGGAAAAGTAAAATCAATTCCCTTCATAAAGAAACAAGCTACAAGAACAAGCTACGGTTTATGTCGCCAGTGGCTATTGAGGCCATTATTAAATGTTAAAACACAAGCAATAAATTTTCAATCACAAAAAACTAAAACTTTAATTTATTTGATTATTTTACCACAGGAATTTTTTAATTGTCATCAAAGTTGCTGAGAAAATAAATCTGAGAACCATTAAAACTGTATAAATTAGAGCAATCAATGCAGCACATAAAAATTAATGTGAGCTCTTACAAGGAAGAAACATCAAAGAAATAGAAAAAAAGAGCAATAACTGACTTTTTTTTAAATTTTAATTTTTTTAAACTAAATATTTTCATCATCAGTCTTGTCCTTAAAAAAATATAATTCCACTTTTTAGCAATAATATATTTTATTTTCATGTATAATTAGATTTTTAATGCGTACCAATGGCTGGAAGCATTTGACCTGTGGGACCATTAATAATTCCTACTAATTTGACTGGAAATAACTCAGAAAAAAAAACCTTATTAAATATTAAAAATATTTTCTAAACTTCCAAGTTAATATTTTTTTCTTGCAAAAGATGGCAAATAAAAAAATTAGTAAAAGGTTTATTAGAAATTATTAAGTAATATAAATTAATGTTCCATTTAAAATGCATAAATATCATCGCATATTTTTCTCTGTAATATAAAACTTGCAGAACAAAGTTGGAAATGCTCTATTAAAGTGTAAATCAAACAAAATACTTCAACAATAGATCTGAAAATAGTAGTTATAACTTTCGAATCAGTTAACCAGTAAGTTCTCCACATGGGACAATCTACCAATTACACGTGGCAACTAAAATTGCTATTATTAGTCCTCCGGCAACAATCAGCTTTGAGCTAATGATTCCAGCTTATATTTATAGAAGTCAATAAAATAGTAGCAGTGGTATTAGAGATTGTTGGGCGGCATCAATTTTAATTTCCTAACTAGAAAGCCCGTTCATCCTATCAAATGAAAAAAAATCGAAAAAATAAATTTGCATAATAAAAATTCGATATAAGAAATATGAAATATAAAAAAAAACCGATTACAAATAAATATATACATTCTTGTTAAAAATGGTTCATTTTCATGCACCATTCAGTGCAGTGTATATCGATACTATCGGGAATATTGATATTATAATATTAAGTATTAAATATAAAAAATATTGGGATTAGATAGTAAATTCTACTATTTTAATAAACTGGAATTTTATTATTTTATCATTAAAGTAATGGAGAATGAAGTTTCTTTTTTCTTTATCCCCTTGTGGGATTATCTCCTCTTTTTAATCCTGTCACTGCAGTAAAATACAACATTCCTTTACTGCTTTTTTAATTTTTTTAAAATTTGAATGTTAATTATTTATTTGAAATGACTAAATGACATTCTGGGCCTTCAAATTGTGGGCTATTTAATGCACTTTTCGGTGCTATAGCTCGTCTGGATGCCAAGCCTATAGCATGACAGACACGCCTCTTCCCAACTTTAAGTTGTTTGATTTTTTTGATAAAAACTACTAAATTAAAATGAAGTTTAGCATAATAACTTTTTATGAAGCATTTAACATTTAAATTATTTTTACAATCACATATTAGTATCCGAAACCAACCAGAAAATTTATTCATTCATTCGAAAACATTGCTGAATTATTATGTGACAGAAATTGCTGCTGTTATTCATGGTTAGTGGCTCATATATTTAGTCGTTCAGACTTCATTTAAAACATGTGTTTTATGCATGTTTCATGTCAAAATTAAAGATAAGCCATAAATCTACTATTTTTAAGCAGTAATTTAAATTAAAAAAAATAAGAGAGTGCAATTAGGGTTTGCTTGTGATAACATACCTGATTGATTTCCTATTGTTTTTAAGACCCAAGGTTCTGGTATCGAGTTTCTGTACTTTTTTTATACTCAATAAGGAATGTTTATACCGGATAATTAATTTGATTAAAACACGTGCAAATGTTATTTCTAAACTATAGCATCCATTTGCACTATTCTCGTTACCAAAGACTTTCATGACCATTCAGTGTAGTGTCGACATCTATTGGTGTTATTAGATATTAGTGTTAATATCTGTATTTTTTTGTAAAGAAAATAAAATACATATAAAAACAAATTTTCTTTCAGACTATTTGTAAAAACAATAGTTTATGATGGAACTTGAACTTTAATTTGGATTATTGAAAAAAATTTTATTATCAAATTAATTTTATCTTGTAATGAAAAACTATTGATTTTGTTCATTCAACTGTCAGTTAATTACATGGTTCATATAACATCTAATTCTGTTTTTGTAACTCAATTTTTTATTAAAACTGTATACCCCAATCAATAAAACTTCAAATGCTACAAAAAATAATTAAAGATTTTAAATTGTTTTTACAGTTTGATCAAATACTGTTCCGAAAATCAAAAAAATGATGTTTTAATCACCGGGATAAGTCTATCAGAAAATCCATTTAAGGAAAACAAATCCTGTATAATTATTTAGAAATTGCTGAAATTGTTGTGCAAGGTATGTATATTAAACAATAAAAAAATTATTTTTTTAATATATGTTTTTATTCAAAGTTTTGTCTCAATGTGCATAAGTTTACAACTATAGAGCCTATTATGAATCTACAAAAAGAAGTCAGCAGAAAATGTTATTGAATTGGTATTTCCTCATTTATTAAAAAGTTACGAATAAGTTTAAATTTCAAATTGTATAATGCACAGTTATTCGAAATTCATAATTACATCAATTAATTGGAAAACTAATTGTGTTGTTCATTTATTCAGTTTATTTACTATAAGAGGAACCTGAAAGATGTGTTTTGTAATGTTGGCGTATGTAAGAAATTAATAAATTCGTTATTTGTTTCTGTATAATGTTTTTAAGTGTTTATTACTGTAATTAATTTTACTTTACATGACATGCTGTGGCATTTGTGGTAAACAAATTCTTTAAATATTTGTTTAAATTTCTACATGTAATAATTTTTTACTTAAATTTTATGCATTTTCTGTACTTTATGCTTATATATTTTTCCAATTATTAGGCATTTTAAATTGATAAATATATAATCTATGTCAACTGAACTGCATGTGCATACACCTCAAATTCTACTGAAATTAATGATTGTCATAAACATGGTGCCTGAAATGACAATTACTGCAGGGCACCTTCAGGGATTGGCAAAGAAATAAAATGATGGTAATAGCTAATTATATAGTGTAGAAATTGATAATAAGAAGGGGGATATAGCCTTAACCAGTAAGTCATGACAATCAAACTGTATAAGTATAGACAACAAAACAAGAAAAAGCATGAGATTGCCCTAGAAGATAAAGTTCTGAAATTATCTCTTAAAAGAAAGTTCTATTTGAACCTACATTCCTCACAACTCATAAACTTCTAGCCTTAATAAAATAATATGGTGATAGTGGTATAAAGTCAAGGTCACCAGCACATACTATGGCCATATGTGATCATAATAAAACAAAACTAAACACAAGCCATTGAAAACACAAATGGGAAAATAAACAAACCAAAAATAACCACTGACCAATGACAATCCAAAAAACACCATGTAGTAAGACGACACTGAAGGTACAACCAAAATGAAAAATACAAACCAAATTTTCAGAATATCTTAAAAGAGCAATGGAGATGGAGAACATATAACTAGATGGAAAGTATGATATATCAACTGCCCTGCATTTTATGTTAGAGGGTGAGCACCCCACCACTTTCCCAGAGAGGAAAAGTAAAGATGAAAGCTGACTTTGTGGACAGGGAGAGGCCTCCAAAACTCATCCACTATTTCTATCCCCTGACTCTCAATTTGTAGGTGGTTTGCTAGCATTCAGGAATAAACAAACCCATTTTTCAAAACGTTTCAAACCAAAGAAGCACAAAATCAAAAATTAAAAAAAGGAAAATTAGAATTCCAGAACCCATTGACAGCGAAGAAATAAAATAAATAGCATTATATGGCTTTTAATAAAATATGAGACTGTTAAAATTGATGTGCAAGTATAGTTTTTTAATGGATTATTGTTAGCACATATTTATATACTATAATTATTAAAACACAATATGCTAATCGTCAAATAAGTAATATTTTAGTCTGTGCACCAGTCATTTTGACCAGTTTCAGTTGTTCTAACAAAGGGGTCGGCAATCTTTTGAGACGGAAGAGCCAAAAGTTACAATTTACAAAATTTCCCAGTTTTTAAAGAGCAACTAACATTTTTGTTTCAATATTATGGTATTTGATTAGGATTAGGTATATAAATTAGGTCCCATACAGCCGGCTAGTTCACAGCACGGCTGTAGAGCTGGGCCTGGTTCCCAATATTTTTTAATAATAATATTTTTTATGAGTTTTGAAAATAAAATAATATAATTATTAATATTTGCGCATGGAACTGGAGAGCCGCAACTTGACATCGAAAGAGCCGCATGCGGCTCGCGAGCCGCAGGTTGCCGACCCCTGTTCTAACAAATAAGCACTTAGAAAAAAGTAGAGAAAAGAATAGGGAATTGGTTTAACTATGTATTTTTGGACTTATTAAGTCGATAATTATACTCTGGATAGTACAAGTCATTAAAAGCATAGTCTAAATTATATCTCTAGTCCTATAAGGTATAGATTGAAAAAAGTTGAACTCTACCTAAGAAGTATTAAACATGTTGACTTACAGGTTAAATGTAAGAAGGTTATTAATTTTCATTTGAAAGGTATAATAATAAGAGGTTGAATTTTCAACCTAAATTATAAAAGATACAAATTTGTAACTATGAGGTAATAGCATAAATGGTCTAAATTTTCTGCCTACTTCATGAAGTAAAATATTTGCCCATTTATGGTTTATAAATGGAGACATTCACTTTCTACCTGTAAAGGTATAGTTTTATATTTTTTTTCACTGTTATGAGAGTGAGTGAATTACTATTTAATTTTTTAATTCAAAAATTGTCACATTAATACTAATGGACCAATAAACATATATTGAAAATGCACTTGCATTATGTGCAATATCACAAATAATCAAGTTTTTCAATTTATCCTTTTATAATCTGGGGCTGCATTCATAAAGCAACTTACGTTAAAGATTTTTCTTAAAAAATATTAACATTAAATTTCAAAAACATTTTCGTAACTAATTTTTTAATTAAGTTGTTTTATGAATGCAGCCCCAGGTTTCAGATCCACTGCATTTTATTACCATTCAGTAGATAGACATAAATTCATAATGCAATCAATTCGAATGATAGACAAATAAAGCCGACTAAATATCACAACAAACTTGTTTACACAGAATTTGGATTCTCGTAGAGTCAACATCACAGGTACACATTTGTTATTTTGATGAAAGACAAGAGAATGATAAGCAACAAAAGATCTCCCTACAGATTTGAACCAATTCTCCTATGCCTCTGTTACAAAAGAGGAGACCCCACCCTAATAACAAGCAGGAACTAAATGCTTTTAGTTGCACATCCACACTTAGCAGACTCACCATCACCTTTTCAACAACAAAATTAACAAAATTAGAAAAGAAATGGTGTCATTAGGTTCAATATACTCTTAGTACTTTCTGCACATTCTATGACAAAGTTGACTGACACTAAAAACCAAAAACCAAAAACCAAACAAGGATTCACATACAAAAGCAAAACACTCAACATTAATATGATATAGAAGTTATATTTTTAATTAAACATAATAGCAACTTCCACCTAAAAAGCCAATTAATGTATAAAATATATTATAACAAACAAATTCCCAAAAAATGCAACAGGAAAACTACAGGATAATTGATTGAAATGCTTCTTTAATATACCAAAACCATCTGGAAGTCTATTTTCAAACAGTTTTTGTGTTGCATCCCAGGTTATAAAATCATCTGACTACTTCATCTGAATTATGGATATAAAATATTTAATATCAGATACCAATTACTTAGTTTGTTACTTGACAGTAAAAAAAATTCTTAGATTAATACAGACTTACAATTGCAATAATTTGAGATTTACAAATAATTTCCTTATATATAAAAAGTAAACTTGAGTAGCACATACAAATTCTTACAAACTGTCTTCTTTAGAGTTAATTCATAATGTTAACAGAATTGCATATTGTAAAAAGTAAGCTTTATTTCTACTAACAGCAGAAAAAAATAAAGTTAAACTATTTAATTAATTCATATAATGTAAAATAATTTCATTTTCAGATATAATAAAATCTATTATAATACAATTTGATATACATTTTTTTGTCTTTCATCCTTCAACTAGAAATAAAATAAGTTGTTATTTAATTACATCATAAACTTTGTTCACTTTCTCATGTTTTAAATTAATATATTTTGTGAGTGAAATCAATTCAGAGCTTTGCACATAAAACATTTTATTTTGTAAAATCTAATTATTTCAGTCATTGTTTATTTCATTTTCTTTTGCAGATTGTTTTAATTTCATTGCCAAACGTTCATAGACTTTCCATTCAACTAAACAAAAACTTAATGTTCCAGTAACTCCAGTGATAATCAAAATGACAATATGCCATTGCATTTGAAGGAAGCGACTGTAAACAAATATAGCTGTTGCACCTAAAGACTGATATAAAAAAAAATAAGACTTTGATAGCAGCTTGATTAATGGATTTAAAATACTTGAATAAATTTGAAAAGAGCAAAAGCTGGACCACTATTTTCAGGATACATTGTTCCAAGAAGAGAATATATCTAACAAAAAAATACACTTATGGTTAATTACCTTAATAATTAACATTTGATAAGTCTTATTTACTTGAGTATTAAAACAGCTATCACCAAATCCTAACAAAAAACTACATAAAATTGCAGCATAGGCACTATTGTAAAAAATAAATCAATAAACAAAAAATTAATTTTTGGCAAGTTGTTTTACTGACTTAGTAGGTATAAATGCCTTCTCATTGGTCTTGGTAAGAGGTGATATAAATGGTAAATTTATAAAAATAATGTAGAATGAAACCATATGAATAAGAAAACCGAGTAAAACAATTGGATCTCGGCCATATTTATTGGTTTTGGCACCCATTAATCCAAACAATGCACCACCTAAAATTTTTTCAGTTTCTAATTAATAACTTAAAAAAAGTTTTGTAAAAAGTCAGTAATTACCTAAAATTTCACCAACACCAATAAACATTCCATTTATGCCAATTAAGGAATTTGCAATTGATCCAAATTGGAGTGTAGAACCAACAGCACTTCCATAAACACCACTAAAAAATCCCAACTCGACACCTTTATATTTAAAAGAAAAAAATGTAATATTTTATAAATTAGATTTATTTTCCATCATTAATACCTGTATAAAAAAATGTGAGTGATAAAAGTAACATATCCTTTGTTAAAAACAATTGGAATGATTTCTCTGAAAATATATAAATTTAGTTTAAATATTACTCCTTTTCAGATTAAATTATTTAAACTCACTTAATGCTTCTATTGGTTTATCGGAAAAACTTTCAACAAGTTCATTACTAGAAGCAACCAATTTTAGTTCAAATACATTTTATTTAATGATTCACTTACCTGGGAGCTTCATCAGGTTTTATTTTTCGGAATAAAAACATTACAAAAAATCCAAAAGTACCTACGACGAGTAAAACTATAAAAACGGTTCGACGAATATTTTCATCAATATGTGCAGCATTTTTAAATTGATAAAAGACAAATAAATTGCCAAATAGAAGACTAAAACATCCAAAATTAATAATTTTGTAAATATTATTTATATATGAACAATACCTAGATTGTAACATTGCCCAAAAAATACCACTATTACGACCCATAGTGGTTGAATTTGAATTGATGGTGAGAAAATTTCCTTGGCCTGTCCAAATACCTGCAAAAATAATTATTCTTGATTAACTATATATGTATGAATGTATAAAGCATAAATAATTATGTAATTTCTTTTATTTTAATTTTATTTAAAAAGTTGAAAATGATAAATTTAATCTTACATGCTGCTCCTAAGCCAACCAGAGCTGATGTTAAGTACAATAACCAAATTTGTGGATATAAAAATGATGCAATAAAAAGCCTAAAATATAATATAAAAATTGATTATATAAGTATTCAAAATAATCAAAATCAATATCATATATTTCTAATCTACTAACAGTAATGTATATGTTTGTAAAATCTTGATTTAATCTGATTAAACATTATGATTTGGAATGAAAAAATTTCAAATGAATTTTTCCTTTCTCCATGAAAAAAGTTAATATTTGAATGCATTGCTTCCAAGTAGATATCCTAAATCATTTTTTTGAATTCATAGCTAACTTAGGTTCATTTGCTGTTGAACTTTCTATTACGAATTATTTAAAACAACTTTAATGAATGAAATTATACTTTTAAAATTCAAAATAATTTCTTCCTGTAAACCAGGTTATGTAAATAAAATGGTAATTTCAAAAAAAATTCCCAATACAAGTTTAAAATGTATTCAAAAATGTTAATATAATATTTCAGTCTGAATAAATCTTATTTCTAATATATCAGTATCCAAATCAACAACTGTTGAGTGCAATATGCTAACATCATTATTCCTTTAAAGTCAAGGCCAGATTTACAAATAAACTAAATAAGCTGCATTTATAGCCAATAAGTCAATTTTATAAAACAGCACTAAAGTAAACTATCTTTAAATTCATTTGGCTTTGCTTCATTTATCTTGTTTATCTAAAACAAAGAATTGTTTTCACCTATGAAAAAATTATTTTTAAAAAACAAGAAATAAACATAAAAAACAGATAATTGCTACTGTCCCAATCCAAAGACCCAATTCATTTAAATAGAATTAATACTAGCAAATTGCCTGCATTTGCTTATACCCCCACACTTTGAAATACCCCACATTCTAAAATGGTCACGCACTTTGAAATAATCCCACATTTCTAATTATCCTCACTTTGAAATACCTCCTCATTCTGAAATGTTCATACACTTTAAAATATCTAAAATGTTCACATTTCCCAATATCCTCTGTTTTAAAATGAATGGCTCTCAAATGAAAAAGAAAAAACCCTCCACATAATAAACTGCATGATCATAACATTGGACCAATATGTCATAATGAGTGAAAACCCATTGTTGAAACCAGTCACCATAGGCCACCGAAAATGGGTCATGTGACCTATTTAGCCCACAGGGATTCCAAATATGCAATTGCTTTTCCCCTATCACTTATAGTTTTCAAGTTGAAACATATACACAGAAAGACATCCAGCATTATATATATAGATGGATGGGGGGGGGGGGGAAATGTTAAGCTTATAGCCTAATAATGCACTTTTTCCATATCATTTCTTTAAACTTATGCAAATCGAAGGTGGGCATGTAGAGAAGCACTCCTTGGGAAGAGGTGCTAAGTTATTGACAGATATTTTTTACCAAAAAAATACCTTCCTTATTGGACAACAAAACCAGTAAAAAAATTAATTTTACCAGTTTTTACTGTTGATTTACTAGTTCAAAATCTTAAAATCTCATTCAAATAATTTAAAATATTTTGTTCATTATTTCAGAAGCCTTAAGTTCAGATTGCATATGGATAAATCCAGCTATTAACTGTCTTCATTCAACCTGACTTAAGAATATACCTCTTATTGTTTATCTATCAAATATATGTTACTGAAATTTGAAATATTTATCACTGAACTCCACAAATTTTAAAACTTTGTAATTCAACAATCACCGATGACATGTAAATAATAGGTACACAATTCAGAAGTTTTTATGACAGCAATCATTAATTTGTATTATCAAAGCAAAAAATATTGATGCCAATAATGCCATGGGCATGGGGTGTGCCGGATGTGCCCAGGCTCACCCTAAGGTCTCAAAAATTGTCCTCTTTTGTAGACGCCTTATTTACAATAAAAGTCTTATTCTCTCATAAACAAAATCTTGTTAAGGTGTAATAGACAATTTCAGTAATTTTAGTTTTAGATGTAATAATAAAACCATAAATATAATAGCTACATATTCTATAAATATTTGTCTTTTTAAAAGCGAGAAATATCTTTAAAACACAACAATCATAACAATTGCAACCAAAATTAAAAACACAATTGTGTGCATGTGTTTCATAACCAGTGTAACTTCTCATAATATAACTAAGAAAATAGTTTTTATGGTATATTTTTTGTTTTTGAGGATAAACATATAAAACAAATTCATTGCAATTAATTGAAATTTTGTATTCAGTTCTGCATGTTCAAAAAATATCTATAAAAATAATAAAAAAAGATATTAAATTGGTTTAGGTCGTGGTAATTTCCAAATTGCATGATATCACGACTGATCAAACCAATTGATATCAAAATTATCAGTTTACCAAATAATTAACATCAATTATTTCACAATCACAAATTGTTTCAACAACAAGTTTGATTCTTTAAGTCAGCTTATCTTAACCTGTCTTACAAATATGTCACAGCTCCACCAATCATAGCATATTTTGGTCCAGTGAAGCTAAGCACGGATGGTGCAGCCCAATTAGCAACAGCCAAAACTCCATAAATAATGGCCAAACTAAAAAGAAAAAACAGGAAATCAAATCATTCTGGTTTGACTACTTACAAAAACAAGTAAAACAAAAAATAATATTTCCAACATTTGGAACAAAATTAATCTCGGCACAATTTTTTTTTGATATTGTATTATCACATTTGAAATTAAAAGATAATCAGATAATTGCTCTAAAAACCTAATACCTTAATGGTTATGCAGGAATTCAGGGTTAACTACTTTCTAAAAAATCACAGAATTTTATTTATTTTTAAAAATACCTTGTGTAACCTACTCCTTTGAATTCGGGTTTTCCCTCCTGTGCTATACTATCCAATACTACTTTCTGCAAAAAAATTAATTTTAAAATAATTCGACGAAAAAGAGCAAAATATTAATATACTTTACTTCAATAATGCTCATTGTTTGAAAAGCTGTAAAAAGCAGCATAAATGACAGTCCCATTAAAATGACATTATAAAATTTTACATCGAATCGTATCGGATGCATGATTGTAGCGGGTGAGGTATAACAAATTGATAGAAGTTATTTACATCGCATTACTGACTAAAAAGTGAATATCACTTATCACGTCAAACTAATCATCGTCTGAAGTCAGGTGATTACAAGCTTTGGGGCACATACATGTTGAAATGAGGTTAAATGTACGTATAAGAGAGATGTGATGTTTGTACAGGAGATGGCAGTCGATGATCTATTTCACTGCGGTCCTTTTAAACACGTAACTTGTGTTGATAAAGATATTTAACTAGATAATGTCTTGCAATCTAAATCTAAACTTTATCTAACAAAATCTATCATAAAACTTAATGCAAGATTATGGCTTTTGTTCAATTTGTAAAAATTTAAAATGAAGCGTATACTGCCATGTGCAGTGAATCACATTTCAACACGTGTGTTATGATCGATTGATAAGTTTGTGTTTGTGGGAATAGAGCTGCGGCTAGTACTTGAGTGTTTACTTACAGACCGATGCAATAATATTAAAAGGTGTATCTCCCCAAGTATGATGAAATGTTTGCTTGTTTGCATAGTTTGATATTGAAAATCGTTTGTTTATGGAATTGTTGAATTCTTAACCTCAATGTTCGTTCTTGCAGAGATAAATATATTGACATTTGTAATTAACACGCAATTAAAATTTCTATATTTCATTAGAGATATTAATTTTCTTGTAAAAAATATTACAAAACATTATATATAAATTCAATATTTCAGAAATTACAATTTCTTTTTCAAATGGGTGCATCCATTTGAAGTATTTAAAAATACATTCAACTATAACACTGATTTCAAGTCAACAAATTAAATAACTAAATATGCAAAACTCGTAAATATAGCTTCAAAAATAACGCGTGCAGAAAGTTCCTTATTCAATATAAAATTTCATAACTGTGTCGTGTTCGGGTGATGAAAATCTTGGGGATTTGAAGTTAAATGAAAAAAACACAATTTCGAATTTGAAATTGCCGCGCGATTTTATTCAAATAAAACGTATCGCTGCGTCGATCAAACGACTCGTTTGATCAATTACAACTAAATTAATAATCAAAAATAACACGGAAGGATGACGTCGGCAATAACTTCTCGTCGTCGTCGATAGTCGGAATGGCGGCGATTTCTTCTGCTTAAAGAACCGCTGTCAGAATACACGCGCAACTCGCACGTGATGATTCGCAAAATAAACAAAGTAGATAAATTCTTGTGCCCAGATTGAGAACACGACTGTGATGCGCGATACTTGGCGTCTTAGTCACAGAAATGGCCGAAAATAAACAAAACGATAAATTAAAAACTCTCACAAAACAATTTAGGTAATTTCCTGAATAAAGAGAGTACTTTCTTGCGAAGGCCGTGGTGCTCAAATATAAGCAACTCGGTGACGATATCCCACTGAGTAATTCTCAGCAAGATGGCTGCGGAACCGCAAAAAGTACGCAAATTAGCGATGTGCGAATTCGAGCATCGAGATCAACTCAAAAGTTGGTCTCAAAACAAAATTCGAGATATACTCATTCTTTCAGCAGGCTGTGCTGAAATAGTTGACTGTCAACTCCTATTTCTTAGAAGTCAACAATGATTAATTCACTGTTGTGAAGTCCCCATCACAAGCAAGTTGATATTTAGCAAAATTGTTGTGGTGGAGGCTAGTGAGTGAGTGAAAATTTGGCTCCTCATCAGCACTCACGCATAAGTGGCGCCACTTGACGAGGATAATGAGAAGCAAACAGAACTTACTGTTTTTACCAACTGGTGACGGTGAAACCCTCACATCACCACATGTCACCCCCAGCATTGATAAACTAGATCGGGCACACCATTTGGAAAAAACCAACTGAAAGAAAATTAATTACTAAATAAATACGAGATATCCTTGATTTTGAAAAAACTTTGTAAATTTTCCAAGAAAAACTTTATTTAAATAAAATAAAAAGAATACATGGCTTACAAAAAAAAATATTCATATAAAAAAAATCTATGCCACCCTCGACTTGAGGCTAGGCCAAAACAACTATGAGCAAATTAAAGAAAATTCTTACAAATACAAAAAAAACAATTTTCTTGTTTCTCTATTGGCACAAAATCCCCAAGGAGGGCAGAACAACCATCTCTAGGATCTGAGTGCTCGATAATATATACACTCATATGACCCTTGTTGGACTCATGGCGATCTCTATGACGTAGGTGAACCCACACTCTCTGGATTTGATCATGTAAAGATGAAGGCACTAGCCGCATCCTAGTGGCCTTCGCTGAATTCCTGGGTTTTCGGTGTGTACGAAGAAGCCGAGCTTGCAGAATAAAGTTAGAGGTCTGGGCAATTTCCCTCTCGAGCCATAAGTAAAATGACTCGCCTCCTTTCCTCAAACCAGCTAAATGCGCTCGCGCTTCTGGTGAGAATCTTAAATGTGAATACATCTGCTCGAGCCGATAGTAAAGTGATGGTTTGTTTGGAGTATTCAACAATGCTCTCGTGAGTACCTCGGATGCTATTCGGCTGGAGCAATGGCGCACAACCCCAAACTGAAGTTTAATTTCTTGCACTTCTTCAATTGGAGCTAGCACAGGAATCTTCAGTATTGGGCCAGAAGGAGTTAAAATGCCAGAATTAGACATTGTTTCTGGTTTACTGGCGGGAATTCCTGAATGATCGATACGAGGAAGTGGTAGAATCCGTTTGGGCTTTTGCATATCGGTCCATGTCGTGACGACCATACTGGAGGAACTCCGCGAATCAAAATTCACTACATAGGGGCACGGCATGAGGCACAATTGCATCCCACTGTTGCAGTAAATTTTTAACGAGTATCATCCCTTCGGATCTTACATACTCATATGCCACGAATGACCTGGCTGCTGACCGAAAAATGACCGACGAAAGTAATCGATGCATTACTTGGCGTGTTAGAAGTTATAAAATTCGCCGATCGATGTTTTCTCTACGCAGGTCCAATGCAAACGTTGATGAAAGGTCTCGTACGGCAACAATTGAATTGTTTAGTATGGAGGTTTGCAGTGGATTCCACGATGGGTAGTGGGTAACATCTCCACAATAGTTAAACACAACCAAATGGTAACATAGCGTACATTGTGGTCTCATCGTCATATTCGTTCGAACAGGTAACGCCCGTTAAACTGGATCCAATGAATGATCCAATCCCATAGGAGGTTGAAGGCACTGATATTGGTTCATTTGAAATAGCCATCACTGGTTGTACTGGTGAAACGGGTGTCAATCGCTCTTTACTGGTCGCACTCTTTGTCTCTGATCGATTCGGGATTTCTACTGTCAGTATTGGACCTTTGATAGACGATCGGCGTGGGGGAATAACCCCAAAAGAGTCAGTGGTGGTCGACTTAATCGAGATAATGTCGAATTTTTTGATGTCTTTAATTCATCTATTTTTGACCATAAGTCTTAGTGACCAGTTCGCAAATTAGAATTGGTAAACGTGCGAGTCGATTGTGGCACTCTTCTTGGTTGAGGCTCCTCCATCCTACATCTCTTCAGATATGGGTATGATTTCTCCCATCGATAGCTTACTTGTTAGAACTTCTCGGGCTTCTCATTCCAAAGTGTCTCATATCTCCTTTGCCTGTCCTTCGCCGTATTTTCGTTTTTTACTAGGGAATTTACCCTTTCGGCTGGGGCCAGTTAATCCTAGTAGTCGTGGTTGATGCAGTTGTATTTGAGTTACTACTGGAAGTTGCCAGTTCCTGTAACCCGCTTTGTTTTGGGCTTTAATATACCCTGTCAATCTGTCCTTGATTCAAGCAGGATTGTGTACTATTGCCGTAATCCCTGTCACTTTGTTCGCATTTACTTCGAATTGAACCTCTTCACGGACTGCTGACTGGTTTCTTCCTGCCTGCATCCAGCAACGCTATGTCTGAAACGCATAACTGGACCCAGGTAGTTGTCCCTCTAGTAGCAGATTGTAGATTGGGGCTTGGACATCATATTTAGTAGGTAAATGTTGATGCAATTGCTGGTGGTAAAGATTCGGGAAACACTCCGAAAATCTTTTCCTCGACCCTCACCAGCAATCCAATGAGCGCAAGAAAACGAGTCGGACAACCCAGGGTTTGAAATTGCGAAAGGCTTCTTTCGCGGTCGCTGGATTGTCGCTTTCCATATGATTCCTCGTACTGGGACACCCTCAGGCAACCCATGTCTGTAATTAATACATAAAAAGAAAAATCATTAATATTTAATGTTTCAGATAAATTGTGATTTCAATTTTTTTTTAAGTGGAGTTAACACGTGTGAGTGAGCATGCGCAAATTATCGATGGCAATTTTCGTCATTTTCTACTTTAGGAACGTACACGACACTCACCCCTTTGTTATCGATACTCGATATTTCATTTCTTTCAATATGAAATCATAATTTTCCCACTACTCGCCCATCGCGAATTAGCGGGTTTGCTTTCTTCGGTCGCAAATTGTATTTTTCTTTAACTGATTTCTCACTTTGTTTTGTCACGGGCATGATTCTCGTGACATTGCGCGCTGGGTGTTTGTTTTGGGATCAATCCACGCATTGGATTAATCGGTGTCAGTTTGAGCACCGCCTTTTCGCTTTACCTGCGCAGGGCGTACCTGAGCGCATTTTGGTTGCACAGATCAATGACTTCCGGTAAAATTAGGTGAAGTTGCCGGAAGTATCATATTAATTAACATCTAATTGTGCCACAGGCAACGCATTAACGTTGCCAATGGCCCTCCCTGGAAAAGTAGTTTAACCGACATTTGATTGGTCCCAGGTGACCTCATGGCTGCCTGAGGCTATAAAAGCCTTGACGAACACAATAACAAGAAATCTCTAACTCTCTCTCTCTTCTTGCTTTGCTGGATTTGTGAGAATTGAAGAGAATCATCATCAAGAAGGAAGGCTTATATTTCCTTGGGACATTCTGGCTTATTTCTGTGATTTGGGCCCTGGTTTGCTACCTTGGATTATTTGTGATTTCTTTCTAATTCTACCTTTTTAAATATGCTTTTGGCACTTGTAAGTACATTGAGAGTTCCTGTCAGGAGTTTAAACTCCTCTTTGGTATGGTATTAAAGCTGAATAAGTAAATTAGTAATCTTGATTTATTATAACTTCAGTATTACTGAATTGTTACAGTTTTTTCTGTTTACTTAAATCAGTAATTTTTTCCCCCGCTAAAATTTTATTTTGTAATTTTAATGAAGGTAAGTTGCTTTTAACGTTTGAATTTCAGGTAACACCTGTTTTCCAAAAGACGGTTTTGCTTTTTGATGGAATTATTTGCATACCCGGGCGCAAAGCTATGCCAGCAAACTCATCATAGTCGAGGATGGGGCATAGAGCACGATTGACTGAATAAAGGTCCCAAGCCCATAAACCATATGTCTGTTTCAAATGATTTATCACATGCCCTGCCTAGCAGCACATGGTCTGGGGATTGTGCCCGGACCAAATGCCATCAGCTGGTCACAATTGTAGGCCTGGCCAAGATTGGGAACCTCGGGACTATGCATAAAAATTTGTTTTTGTTAATTGTTGCTTTTTCCCTGTTGCAAGCAGAACACGGGGAAAGCATTCAGGCAATGGGTGTTAGTATCCCTGGGGGTAGTGTGCTCATGACACTTAAATAAACACATAAACCTACAAGCTTGGTGAGTGATTTGCCCACATATTTGGGACATAACAAAAAATATAGTGCCATGCACGCAAACTGTTGTTGCTGGGAAAATTGGTGGTATTGCACAGCGACTGGTCGATTCTTCTAGGTTTGCATAAAATGGCAGATAGGTGGCACCATTTGGCTGCCACTAAACCCTTGTTTGTTTGTTGTATTGGGTTTGTCAATGAAAATAGGCTGCAAGCAGATATCCATAGTTTAACTATAAGGTCCATGTACAACTTGCCCACCAATCCGTTATCAACATATTAATAATCTAAAGAAGAGACAGAAAAGAGCAGTGAAGTTTGCTAACTTGGTTCTATCTTTTCAATCACTAACAAATCCTTGTGACCAGTTGTTACTAGAGGGCAGCATGGACCCCCGGTTAGGTGACTTCTAGGGCATGTCCATTAACGCGAGGTGGGAGGCACAACCCTTAATCCATGCTTTCACCCATCTTAGACATGAGACAGGTGGTGGCAGTGCTGGCTATTTGGCCCATCATGGTGATGAGCAAGGTTGCCCAGTATTGTATGTAGTGGATGTCGTGGTGCCTTAACGAAAATTGAGTGTATGTATAGCTGCCCCATGTAGCCGGAAAGTAGTATTTAAGCATTAGGGCTACGTGTTGACGGCTTTGGCCGTCGACACGTGGCTGGCAAACCGAGGAAGTAGGGAACGGGACAATGATGTGTGTTGCGGCCTTAATTAAATGAAGACTCAAACATCACAAAACATGCGTTTGTTCAGTTTATTTCACAGTGACCGACCGAGAAACCATCGTCTGAAGACCGTGCCCAGACGCCGGCAAAAAGGTCTCTCACAATTGGGGCCCTGGCCAAAATTTAAACCAGGGGACTGCACACAAAATTTTTTTTGGCTTAAGCGAGCATAGATAAAGAGAATGTCTTCCTGCCGGATAACCGGCAGGAAGACTATTCTGGCACCAAAGACTATGAAGTTAACTCGGCGGTCACGGTTGACCCTTACTCGGTCTACACATTGTGGCAGATAAGTGGCTTTTACTGTCAATCATCGGTTAGCCATTAGTCTGTCATGATGGATGAATCGATGGGGGTGGGTGGCTTATGGCCTGACGGAGGCTACTAGTTCGCCTGCTGGTCAAAGGTGTATGGTGGACCAAGAGTAATACGACAAACTCTGACCCTGAGGCCATGGAGATGGCTAGCATTGCACTACACGGCTTCCCGCAAGAAAGTGTGGGGTAAGTCACAGTGAATCGTGAATCCTACCCTCACAACTCTATTTTTCATCCTTGTTCCCAAAACTCTATGAGTGTCTTCAGCTAAATTGTTCTTTGTTTTCCGATTTCCTTTTCCAAAACCACTTTTTTATCGGTTCCGACCAGAACAAGGCTGCAACCAATGCCGTTCATAATTCTAACTGTCAATGGCAAAGCAGTGAAAGACCTGATAGACTCAGGTGCCACTAAGCCTTTTGGCACTTAATGAAAAATCCTGACAATCCACTGACTGTTTTGATTGGTGATAAAGTCTTAAAATCTATCGGGACGGTTAAACTGTGCCTACAATGGACGATAGGCGAGGAGGAGGTGACATTCCATGTCATGCCTTTACCTTTGTCATATTTATTGCTTGGGTGTGATTGGATGGAGAGAAACAGGGTGGTTGTATCATTTCCTAATCAGGAATGGTTCCACATCGACTTTCCAGCCAAGCAAAAACAGCTTTTTCAACACTACAGGAAACCTTTCAATTTACCACAATGCTTTTTTGTTTCTATAATGCTCCTTCTGCATTTCAAAGGATGATGGATGACATATTGGGTGATGCAAAATACAAATGGGCAATGGCGTACTTAGATAACGTCATCGTCTTTAGCGATAACTTTGAGGATCACTGGCGACATTTGGAAGATATCTCACAGAGATTATTATGTCATAGTTTGACAGCAAGTCCCTCAAAATCATTTGTCTGCCCTGATAAAATTCAATTTCTGGGTTTTATTTTATCTGATGACGGTTATAGCTCCAATCCAGACAAAATCCAAGTGGTAGATAAATTTCCGGTAACAAAAGACATTAAATCACTACAACGGTTTATTGGCATAGCCGATTATTATGCTCTACTCATTCAGAATTTTCATAGAAACTGTGGGCCACTATTCAAATTAATTCGGAAGGATGCTCTATGGTTCTGGATGAAAGAATGTAATCAGGCATAAGAAACGATTAAGGAGCAACTGTCACAACAGATCGTGCTCCCATTGCCCAATTATGACCTTTCTTTTATCATTTGTTCATGTTTAGTTTGCTGGAAAGAAATATTTCACAAAAATAGATGTGAGACAAGCCTACCAACAACTGAGATTGACTCAGGCAAGCTCTATGCTTGCTGCAGTCAATACTCACAAGGGCTTATATGCGGTGAGGCGTCTCCCATTTGGGACTATTTCCTCCAGCGGCGTAGTCCAATGGATAATGGATCAATTATTTGCGGGAATGGAGGATGTCACGGTGTATCAAGATGACATCATTATAGCTTCCAGGACTTTGGAGGAACATTACCGGTCCGTGGAGGCTGTCTTGAGAAAATTAAAAGAGGCCAATTTCAGAATTGTTAGAAACAAGTGCGAACTCTTTAAACAAAAACTAGATTATTTAGGATTTCACATTACGGAATTTGGGATTGCCCCATTGAAAGCAAATGTTCAGGCCATCTTGAACATGAAAAACCCCAAAAATGTAGCTGAATTAAGATCATTTTTAGGCATGGTGCAATTTTACCTTCCGTTTCTTCCTCACTTTGCAGAGGAAGCAGCTCCTCTAAGACGGCTGTTGCAGACCGGTACTGCTTTCACATGGTCCGGGGAATACAAAGAAGCAACTCAGTGCATTAAGCGTATGATAGCGTCCCCGAGTCAGTTAGTACATTACTCTTTGAACCTCCCCATGGTGTTAGTGGTAGATGCAAGTCCAGTTGGGGTCGGAGCAGTGTTAAATCACTTGATCGATGAAGTCGAGGTGCCGGTTGCATTTGCATTCAAAGCACTATCCCCCACACAGCAGCGGTACAGTCAGACTAATCGTGAAGCTTTAGCAATAGTTTATGCCGTCCAGAAGTTTCATCAGCTTCTGTGTGGGCGAGCATTCACGATAGTAACTGACCATAAACCGTTGTTGGGGATTTTCAGTGCTACTCGCCCCTTCTCCGACATAATAAACCCAAGATTGTTGCATTGGGCACTAATCCTGTCTGGTTACATCTATGTGCTTATACATAGGCCAGGTGTGGAGGTGCCCTCCGCAGATGCATTGAATCGTCTCCCTCATAGGCAGGTTACAGAGATGCCCCAATGGGAAAAGGACCTTGAGGAGGGTCAAAGGGTACAGTTCTTAGATGCAGAAACAGCAAGCATTATCGGTCCGCGTTTGGTAGAGTTTGCAATCTTACAGGACCATCTCATGCATCAGGTAATATACTATGTTCGGACTGGGTGGCCTAAAGTTGTAGAGGAAAAATATCGTCCTTTTAAATCACAAAGGAATGAGCTTTTCTTGATGGGGAACATACTATTGTGGGGTGATAGAGTGGTGGTCCCCACCACTCTCAGAGAAAAAGTATTAAAATTGATGCATGAGGGACATCCAAGAATAGTAGCTATGAAAGCAAGAGCGCGTAATTTAGTTTGGTGGCCAGGGTTTTCAGCTGACGTAGAAAAGTATGTA
>JAQFZU010000400.1:0-27773 GCA_034696185.1 Henia vesuviana | reverse complement strand
AGTCAGATCCTTTCTTGTAACTGATTTTCACCGGGTTTAGCTAAAAAGCGGACTGGTAGAAAAATCACCGTCACAATATGCCTATAGTATCTTATAGCAAACACTTGTTCAAAAACAATGTAATTTCCTATAGTTTTTAAAATTATAAAAACTATAAGTTTTATAGTAAAAACTACTATAAAAAACCATTTCCCCAAGCGTAGCGCACATGCTAATTAGAAACAAAGACCAAACAAAACTCCAAAGCAAAATAAAAAATAATTTGTGGGATACTCACAGAAGAGAAAGGCATACAGAATATTTGACCTCAAAACAAGGGATGTTTACAAAAATAAAAAAGTGAAGTTTTATAAAGAGACCAATGGCTGCACGGCAATCACCCATAACAAAGTTGATCAGCCAAACAAAGGTTGACCACAAATGGAACAAAGCACAAACGTGCAAAGCAATCAGTCACAACAGACAATGAACCCTCAAGTGATTTAATGACAAATCCCAATGCCAAATCGCCAGAAAACGAAAAAGAGCAAATCGAAGAACATGCAAATGAACAACTGGACACACAAACCATAACAAACTAGACTTTCACCAAACAAGGCCAGCCACAAGGGTTGACGAGTGATGACCTGAAACAGAAACTCGCAACATAACTAAAAGAAAACAAATGAATGCTACTACAAGAGAGTGCACAAAGATTCAAAAGAAACAGAATGAAAAAATATGACAAAACACATGCCACCAAACAAATCCATGTACCAAGCATGTATGAAAAGGCAATCCAACCATTACAAAGACATGAATGAGAAGAGGTAATGCAACGGGAATTAAAATCAATGGCAGAGCAGGAACTCTTAACTTAATAAAGAAAAAAGTAAAATGGGTCATACTGGGAGAGCTAACCTATTTACTCGGCATTGGATTTGACCAGAACAATGATGGCATCCAAATACATTAAACCAAGTACATCACAGAGGTATTAGAAATGTACAGGGTGTCAGATTGCAACACGGTCGTGACCATATTTGAACCAAATCAAGAATTAAAAAAAAAACCTCAAAGTCGACGCTTTGAAATACCAAGAGTACATAGGTAAATTAATGTATATTGCAATCAACACATACCCAGACATTGCCCATGCCATCAACACCTTCTCACACTAAAATACAAAACCGAAAGCAATACTATGACAGCAGTGAAGAGGGTACTCCAATACTTAAGGGAAATGATGGACTACAGACTGAGATAAGAGTGAGATGAGCCCAATTTAATGATTTACACAGACGCCAGATGGGATTTAACGAATAACCCACGAACTTTCTTCGGCTACATAGTAAAAGACTCCATAATCAACTGGCGCAGCAAGAAACAGACAATAATAGCTAAAAGTTTGTCAAAGAATGAATTAGACACAATAGCTTAAAGGGTGAGAGAACTGATCTGGATGGGTGAACTGATAGAGGGATATTACATATAAGAATGTAAAGTCAAAATAATAGGCCTTATACATATTAAGCTCCCCCAAGAAATAAAACATATCATGCACGGTTGACTGACAGATCGAGAGAGTGAGAAAACTCTCGACCGTTGCTATGGCGGTTGCTCATTGTTGACTGTGACATTATTCAGCAGCAGAATAAGGCTGAGTTTATATCAACAATAACCACTTCATTTCTAAATTCTGTGGTGTTGCAAATACACCACAAGGGTACCACAAGGGAGTACGAATAATAAACAAAGGAACAATGACAGTATATTGTTCACGGACAGTTTGAACAATGTGCAACAATTAAAAAGGGAGCGCAATGATCTCGCACAAAATCCCTACACTGAATACCTACACGTAGTGGTCTACATCAAACTTTAGATGGAAGAAAATCACATGGAAGTTGAGCACGTATGCTCAGAAGAACAGCAAGCAGGCTTATTCACAAAACCCCTCACGAGTGCTAAGCTCGAAGTCAACAGTCAAACAGAACGAGGAACTCGTAGATCAAAAATATACTCGAAATTACGGGGGAAATTGTGAAAAGGAAATAAATTAAAAATTAATAAGTTATTTTTAGTTGTTTAATCCTTTAATTACAGAACAATGAGCGTCTACTGAGAAACCAAGGGTCAGAGGTTAACAAACAACAATCCAGCCAATCAAAACGGCACATTCGATTTAATTGTTTTCTTTTTGTATAAAAACGCAGTAAATAAAGAGCAGTTTTTTAGTCTGTTTTTCACCAAAATAGTTGATTTTATGCCTTCAAAATACCTACAATTTTAAGTAGTTTATTAAGAATAATATTAGTATTAGTTTCCGTATCATTTTATTTGTCATTTTTAATATTTCTTTCATTTATCAATTCGATCGCGTGGACTGAAGTCCACGATCTCATTCGTTGTAACCTTATTTATTCGTTATTTGTTTTCGTTAAATAAACTGTTTCATTGTAATCATCTAATCACTTGTGGGTTTATTAAGATCCCATCTTTTAGTCAAATATTTTAAATCGTGCACGATAAAGTATCTTAATAAAATATTATTTTTTTGTTTTAATACCAAATAATATTCATTGCAATAATTAAAGATCATTAACAAAATTTTAATTTTTTTTAATTTTATTACAAAATCTCGGAAAATGTTGCCAAATCGATGCTAAAGCGAAACAAGATTGACAGGCTTTGCAAATTTTCTGCCCTTTTGCAACAAAACGACTGTTTAATATTCCAAACCTTATTCTTTCAAATTCGCAGCAATTATTTTTTTAAGAAAAATACATTATCTAAATTCAAGAAAAATACATTATCTAAATTCAAGAAAAATACATTATCTAAATTCAAGAAAAATTCATTATCTAAATTCAAGAAAAATTCATTATCAAAATCCAACAAAAAATCATTATAATTCATTTGTAAAGCGAACAAGATATATAATTCGTAAAGTGAGCTGGTGAGCACAATTTTATTATATTAATATATGTTTAAAACATTCAATAGAAAGTGAAATTTAAAAGTTAATTTTTAAACAATAAATGCAATTTAGTTTTGTTGTCCATATAATATCTTAATCAAAGTTGATAGAGTATACTTTATCAACCTTGATCTTAATCAAGGTTTTGGTATTGGCTCAACCTGATATTCTTTCAACCTTGATCTTAATATAACTTATTCTCTGTGAACAGTTCTCAGTTCTTTAGGCACAAACGTTCTGCTGCGTCTCACAGATCTCCAACTAGACCTATGAAATGATGGGAATTAAAAAAATTAAATAATTTTAATAAAACCTTCAAGCTTAAAAATATCTTTTAAATGTTTCCAATCTATTGTTATGCTCCGCTGAATACATCGTTCAATTAAAATTTAATAATTCTTTTAATTGCATTTATTGTAATTCTTTAAAATTATCTTTAAAATTTTCTTTGTATTGATTGTTTTTAAAAATATTGTTTAATAAATTTTAAATATTAATATTCATATAATAGAAACTAATATCAAAGGCATTTAGCAAATTGAAAAAACTTAAAAATATTCATTGTGGTAAAAATAAATAATTTTAATTACTTTTCTCAAAGAAAAGAAGCTATTTTAACACATTTGGTACAAAAATACTGTACTAACTCGATTCTCATAATAAAAAATAATATTATTTGTTATACAATTCCACCTTTTATAACAATTGTGATCGATTTCTTAAGACTGGGCTGTTTTAAAAATCTGAAATTTGGTGCTATCTTGACCGTGGCTTGACTGTAGTGTAGTGGCATCGCGCGGAGTAGTATGGGAATGGGATTTAATTGTGTCGTTTTTCGGTTCTCGCTTGTCACCGACGCACATGGCGGCAAAAGTTATGAGGCAGTTCGTCTGCTTTACTTTTATTTTTAAAAGAATGGCCAATACCAGATCTTTATTGCAATCATCGAACTTAATTTTGAAACATTCCTGATCAAAATTTAATGACTGTATTCACGCTCGTGCAGTTTGTAGCGCTTGGACCACCCACGATGATATTTCATCAAGAAAACGAACTCGAAAATGTCCGTTCTCGTAAGGGCAACAACCGTTAAGATGTGGCAATTATTGACTATTTATATATTTTATCCAATTTTAATTACATATATTAATTGTGCATCAACATTGAAAGGCAACGACAGCATACCATTTACAGAAACATTGAAAATAAGTGACAAAACATTTTCAACAACTCAACCGATGAATTCAATATCAAAATTAATCGGTTTCCCAAGTGCGAAACCCGACAACAAAATAAAATTAATTATAAACGATCATGATGTGAATGGTGCACATGATTGCAAACAACAAGCTGTCTGTGAAAATTTACAATCGAATTTATGCTTTGGCATGCCAATATCATATAAACAATCATCTTTAAAGTTATTAGGATCATCAATAAATCAAAGCGAAGTTCAAGTAACTCTTAAATACATTTTAAAGATCATAAAATTAATATTATTTTATAACATTTATTTAGAGACAAATGCAGCTATGGGCTGGTTTAAGCAGTGTTCCCCAATGTTGGTCTGTAATTCGTCCATTATTATGTGCAGTTTATATGCCCAGATGCGAAAATGGGAGCATCGATTTGCCAACTTATGACTTATGTCGAATAACAAGAAAACGTTGCCAAATTGTCGAAATTATAGATCACTGGCCTGAATTTCTAAAATGTGATAAACCACATTTTAAACACCATTGTAAAGTATGTAATAAATGATTTAAATTCAATATAAAAGTAAATTTTTTTTAAAAAATTTATTTATTTCAGAATGAATGGCGAGAAGTCAAATTTAATTCGTCTAATAGCCGTTGTGCCACACCGTTAGTACAGAGTGATCATGCACTGAGTTGGATTGATGGCGTAGAAGGATGTGGTTTGCCATGTAATAATCCATTATTTACCGATGCTGAGCATCATCATTTAAGATCGTTTATTATAATTGTTGGCGGTATATGTTTGTCGTGTTCACTTTTTGCTGTGGTAATTAAGATATTTGACTTTTATATGTTATAAGTATTTTTATACTAATTAATTTTTGTAGATTACGTTTTTAATCGACTGGAAAAGCGTGAATAAATATCCGGGTCTTATAATATTTTATATCAACTTATGTTTTTTAATTGTAAATATTGGATGGATGGCACAGTTTACACCTGGTGCTAGAGAGGATATTGTGTGTCGGAAAGATGGCACTTTGAGACTTCGAGAACCAAGGTTTTAAGTGGTTATTTTATTTTTTTTTATATCTTTTAATTTTGATTATTTCCAGCTCTGGCGAAAACTTATCATGTGTAATAATTTTTATTATGGTTTATTATTTTGTAATGGCTGCTGTTATTTGGTTTACTTTTCTAACTTATTCGTGGCTCATGTCTTTTTGCAATTTGGGTAAAATACGAGATTCCGTCGTATCGAAAACTGCTTATTTTCACCTCGCAGCGTGGAGTTTACCACTTATACTCACCATCACTGTTTTAGCGCTCGGAGAAGTATATTTTATGATTAAAAAAATAATATTTGTTAGATTGGATATTCAACTAGATCGATGGTGATTCTGAAAGTGGAATTTGCTTTGTGGGAACTGTGAATATGTGGTTTAGGCTGGGATTTGTCGTACTACCAATTTTTGCAGCTGCTTGTGTTGGTGGATTTTTTCTCGTGCAAAGTAATTTTTTCGAATTATCTTTTTAATTATATTTAATGATGTTTTTTTTAACAGGTCTACGTATTCTCATAAAACTGAAGATCAAAAGTGCAGAAGTAATCAACGAAAAAGCAAATGCAAGGATTAATAAAACGATTTTTCGATTGGGTAAATTGACCGTAGAATTTAATTTGTTTTATTTTTATGCCCCTTTTTATTTTATTTGCACGGTTTTTGTTTTTATTTCCATGTGCAGTCACATTTTTAGTTTTTGTTATTTTTTTGGTGCTTGTAACGATTATATGTCACATCTATGAATTTGTTCATCGAACTACTTGGCGTTATCATTTCAGAGATTACTTAGTGTAAATTTTCACTTATTTGTATTTCATTTCAATTATACACACAATTTATTTGTTTTTGTAGTTGCGAAGCACTTCGGAATGCAAATCCCCATTCAGATACCCAAGAAAAAAAATGTGAATTAACATCCAGGCCTAGTGTTCATATGGCACAATTGCACATCATTGCAATATTTGTATGTGGAATTGTGATGAGTAGTTGGGTGTGGACTGAAGTTACCATTGAAACGTGGAAAAGATTTTTTCGAAAGTGGGTTTAATACAAATTAATTATTAATCTTAGTAAATTAAACTATTTGTTTCAGGTTACTGAGGAAACCTGTAAATGACCCTAAGAAGGTAATACTAGCCAAAGCTTATGCCAAAAAAGATTTAGAAAATGGTGGAATGGCAGTTAGTTTATATGCCGAACGTAACGATCCATTGGGAATGAATCTGGACGTTAATTCTGGCACTTCTCAAGAAGCTTCTTCTACATTAACTGGGACCATCCCTAAATTCTTTTCCCACCGAGGAGGATTGGGTGCAGCTTTTCCTCTAGGTTTGCGTCAAAATTCATCAGCATCGGAAGATTATAGCGTGAAAAATAATACCCTCGAAATGACTGCAAGTCGTAGGCATTCATTCGATTCCCAGTTTAGTTTCCAATCGTTTGAACAAGAACAGTTGGCATATTTAGCCCATGCGAGACAAAAACGAAGATTGAAAAAGCGAGAAATGCGACAGCGAAGTCGTAGTCGCATTCTAAAGCCTCAAAGAAGGTATGTTAAAAATCTATCTAACATTAAAATACATTTAATACAAAAATCTTGACTTTAATAGAAATAGTAGTGTATCTGAATTGAGTACTTCGAGTAAAAAATTAAGACCAGGGTCAAAAAGTGAGGATCGGCCAGCTTCAACGTTTCCAGGTCAACCCCCGTTATCAGAATTGCCAATTTTAGCACCAATTAGAAGAAATTCGGCTTCATCAAATCGTGCTGCAGAAGATTTACTTCGTATGGGAACATCTTCTGGTGAAGAGAGTTCAATGGCAATTGATTTTGACGATGGGGGACAAATTTCGACTCGAAGTAGTTTCAGGAAAAACGATTTGAACTTAAATCTACTGAATGATGAAAAGGTGGGTGAAAGTTTAAGTTGTGCCATTCGAGATGCAGTTTGGGGAGGAGATACGGCTGTAGATAAATCAAAAGTATTTATTCTGGACACAAAAAAGAAAAAGAAAAATCCAAAGATCGATATGGAATTGGAAACGATCAGGCCATTGAGTGCTAGAATTTCTTTAAATAAGAAATCTCGGTCACGAACATCACTAAATAATTTCAAGCAATTTCCATTGCTGTCTAAAACTGCTTTAGACATGGACGGAGATAGTGATATTAGAGAAACATCTTCTAGTTAAATTTTTTAATATTTTTTTTAAATTTGTAGAATTTTTATACTTTTTTTCATTGAAATAAATGAAAAAATAAATTTTCAAATTATTCTACATTTTATTTTTCTGTAAATAAAATATCTTCTACATATAATGAATTACTTCGAAATCTAATTAATAGTAGGTTTAAAATTCAATTTAATTGAAAAGCAATAAGCATTTGATTAAAATCAAATTCTAATCCATTTTTTTCTTTGGTATTCTAAATGCATATAATACATCTATTAGCATAAAAATCACACAAATATAAAATGGTAGAACGAAAAATGAATCCATTACAAAAAAGACTGTACAAATAGCTAGAATCCGAAGAAGCCAAACCATACAGATAATAATCCACCTATAATAAAAATTATGAAATGTATATCATTTTCTTTATATTATTATTTACCTCGGGGTCATGGATGCTTCTTCTGTCCAACAAAATACTAAAGATGCTATTAAGATGAATGCAAAGGGAAAAGATGGATCGTAATGCAATTGCATGTCGACTTTTAAGTTTTTCAGCCAAACCATTAAACTGGGAATTGAAGTAAGACAAGTAAGAAACCAAAGGATGAGTAGTGTAAAATGAATGTGAGTTGATAAAGATAAGTAGGTAACATCACGTCCCCTCTGCAAAGCATTTTTAAACTGGCCTTTCAATTTTCCTACCTAATGATATAGTAAAATAGAAATAAAAGTTATTGAAATTCGATTCGGAATTATTAAATTTACTACATAAATAATGAAAATACTAAATTTCAAGTAAATTTTAGTACTTACATTTTGCTATAAAATATAAATATATTAAGTTTTCAAAAGAATATTAAACCTCCTAAGTTATATAAATTCAATAGATTTTATAAAAATCCAAAAGTCAAATTCCAAATATATTGAAAAAAATATAGAAATTATTTTAAATTTGAGTTTTATAAATAGCAATAATTTAATTAATATGCAAATTTGTAAATGTAAATGTAAATTTGATGCATTTAAATTATCTATCCTCTAATAAATACCTTAAAAACATATGCTGAAAAAACAAGAAGAAGAATCAAACTACCACACGATGCTCGTGCAATCGATATCAATACTGCACTCACTATAACAGAGGTAATTGGAAAATTTGATCGAATTTTCAGGTTTCCCGGTTCCATTTTCAAATATCTAAAATGAAAAATTCAATAAAATTTTTTTTTATCAAATAAAGTTGAATATTTTTATAACATTTATTCTCTCAACTCACTTATAAAATATATATGATGACAAATACGATATTAATGAAACTGGAATGAGAAGCGCTCTAGTTAAAAACTGGACAAAAACAAAGGCACAAAAATAAAAGAGTAATGGTGTCCCTGAGAATTCAAAATGTAGAGATTCAAATTTGAGATTCGATAATTTCACCATTTCAATTATAGGAATATCTTCATGAAATCTAACAAAAAAAAATTAAAAAATATATCGACTCTAATAAAATTGAAAAATACTATTAAACATACTTATAAATATATAATACAACATAGGTAGGTATAACTAAAGTTATAAATATTCTATATGGCGATAGAGAATCCATTAAAGATGGGCATTTGCCTATAATAAAATTATCAAATTTCTTTTTTAAATTTTGAATTAACAAATATTACCATCTTTCAAAAACATCGACAACTGAGCTGATAAACTTTCCACAAGTATAGCAACCGCTAAAATGAAAATTTGAGGTGTAAAATGCCTGACAATTTGGCCCAAAATATCGACAAAAGCTGCAGATATCGTGATACGGAATTGACAATTTGGATCAAAGTAAAAATGAAGTTGAGGATCTGAATATGGTACGTCTGGCTTAGGCAATTGAAGTTTAACGACGGCTCGAGCACCATTTGTGCAATTGATTTGCGTATAAATCTCTTCATTACTCCATGGAACATGAAATCGCATTACAGAAGTAAAATCTACATTAAAAACGCATATATATATATATACATTAAACGTTATTAAAATAATTATCTAAAATTACCATTTTTGCATTTTTTACACAATGGTACAACCACAACTTTATATGCTTGCCACAATGTGTTAAATCCTTTTAACGTAATATTATAAAATGCAGCATTTCGCACTGTCTTTTCAAGATGAATTGAAGTAAATAATAAATTATTTGGCATATATGGAACATCAAAACTCAAGTGTCGATCTTGAGGATCATAAATTTCAGCAAATACTTCGACCTTATTTACAGTTGGTTGGACTTGTACAACAATATGTGTTTGCTCTCTCAATTCAATCAACGGAAGATGAACAGATTTCGTGACTCCATCAGCTAATGATGGCAAAAGTTGAACATTTGATATCACTGAAGCTTTTTCACTAAAACAGAAACACGGTTTTGCACTCCCACTTAATAATGAATTAAATTTCAATTTACCAAATATTTTTTTCATCAATTGTAATATTTGCTTTACAAACCATTAACCAATCATAAAAATCAACATTGCGTGCTATGATGATTAAATTACCATCACGTCGAATGGGAATAGCAAAATAATTTAATGATGTAACCTATGGTTTTTAAATACTAAAATAAGAGTTAAATTGTAAAATTATTTCTTACCTTGGACTGGAGATAAGACCACGATGATTTTCTATTTTCGTTCCATACCCCTTTACGATTAATTAAAACTGTTGAATTTAATCGCGTTATTGCATCGTACGATAATTTTAACGATTTCCTTATGAAATGATAATGAAGAATAGAAGCACGTTTCAAAGGTTCATCATTTAACTGAAATTAATACTAAAATAAATTTATAAATCAATTAATTAGTTTTATTATTAAATACTTGTCTGTGATGGTGATCAATCAAATCAAACATAGATTGTTTAATGGCCATCACTAACTGCTTACACCATACAATTCCATTATGATCTGTTGATAGCCAAATATTAGGAATGCAACTTGTCTGAAATTAAATAACGATAGTAATTTTATAAAAATTAAAAACTTCAGAGAATAGATTAATCTAAATTCTGTAATTTCAGTAATTATTTAGGATTTAACTGATAAATCAAGACTAATCTAGATCGTGCAATGCCAATATAATATTACCAAACAATGCAAGTCCATCACATAAGATTTAACAGTTGGAAGCACTGTTAAGCTACTTTTAACCATAACATCACGATGCCCTCCTCCGAATGAAACAAAATTTACATGACTTAATTCCGTTTCTCGATTTTCAATCCAGTATTTATTAACTTTATCATAAAAACTTTTTAAATAAAAGTCAAAGTGAATTATAGGTTGATGTGGCGATGCTTGGGTAAATATAACCTTAACAATTTCTGGATTAAAATTGGGTAATGTGAAGAGAGCGCGTGCAATTACACCACCCTATAAAATATATAAAATATTAAAATTATTTAAAATTAATTTATTTTACTTATTCACCATTGAATGACCAACTAAAATAACAGAGCGTGGAGATGATATTTTAGATGTCTGGTATAGTTTTAAAATATGTTTTATGGCCAGATAAACAAATTCTGCAAAAACAAATAAATATTAATTCATTTTAATATAGAAATTAGTATTATTTGTACTAAAATTTCAAATATTTCATATGTAAAAATTAGTAAACCTGTTTGTGCTTGTAAAGTTGAACCATATAACGCTGAATATTCCTAAAATAAAAATTAAATAATAAATTTATCCGCGAAACAAAAAAAAAAACACCAAACCTCATTTAAATCAACTGAAAAATAATTAAAATGAAATGAAGATTCCATTGCCATTCTGTATGCGACTGATGCTAACGATCTAACTTGTTTATAACTCCCGGCATTACCGGGAATAAATAATACTGGAATCCCGTTATAATTTTGTCGCCTAAATTACAATAATGTTTTATAGTCTGAAAATAATTCATTTTATTCATAAAATTCTTACCTCAAAGTTTCGGCATACCATCTGCAATTTAAAAAATAGACTAAATAATTAAAAATTAATTAATGGTTTTAAATTTATTTATCATACCCTTCTCCATAAATATATAACTTATAATCTGGAAATTGTTTCCGTACATCAGGGTGCAATTGAATAGGCTTTACAGCAATGACATGGTCAAATTAAGAGAACGTTTTTAACGCGACTGTATATTACACTTACAATGTATTCAGGCATTTCAAACATATAGGTCATTTTGCAATTATTGGTCTCGAAATTTGTAAAATAATCATAGATTCCAATAAGAAATAAACCTGGCAATACAATAGCAGACAACTTCTTTACAATTACCTCCACCATTTTGACAAAACATGCTTCAAATACGTGTTCGGAACATACTCTTTTACAGTGATGTCATATCTGTTCCAAACCGAAAAATCCACTCTCAACCTTGCATAACATCAGTTTGCTGTTTTTAATTAATTTTAAATCACTCTTAAATCAAATTATAATTAATTGCGAAGCTGGCATTTAAACATTGATTTAAGTACAAACATTTTCAGAAACTTGTGCTGATTTGGAGTTGAGATTTGTTCGATATTTAACCAATTTTAAAATTATTTTGAAATCTGATCAAAAAGCACTTGTTGGCGTCAGGTCTTTTCGTCTTTCCTTGATTGTGGTCTTCATTTTCGGCTTTCCTTTTCGTCTTTATGCATTTGGATGTGCAATACCAAAAGTAACAAATCGCTAGAATAAGAGTAAAATAGGATGTAAAGTTTGCTTTAGATTTATGGATTCAGTACATTAATTAGCGATTATTTTTTTTAGGATTCTTATCTGAATTTCATCCGAAAATCCATAGACTTAAGGTTTTAAGTCTGTGAATTTAAATTTAATCTACTATATATGTATTATATCTACCTTATGTGTATATACAGTCAGTAACAAAACTATAAAATTACAACAACTAAATAGAAATAGCAAACTGAACATGATTATGTACTGTTTTTAAGAAAAGAAAGTTAAAACAATTTTAATTATTATTTTGATAGAAATTAGAAATTGGTTACACATTACTGACAGAACTGTAAAAACAAAACAGTAAAACTTCCAAGTCCTAGCCTTCACATGGTTCCCTTTGTTAGTACACCATCAAGGAGCTCCTTGATGGTGAAAGCAATAGGGCTCTCTGGTTTCCATTTCTTTCTATCCTAATTCTTCCTTTTTCTTTTTTTTTTTACTGATGTTGGGTACTGACTGGAGTCCTGGTTTTTCATTTCATTTTTCTTTTTTTGCTTTGTTTCATTTTGGTTGTGCTGTTGTATCTTGCTGCAGGGCATTGCTGGGTTCACCCTGTTCTCACCTGGGCACGTTGCATATGATCTTTGTTATTGCTTGTGCCGGTAAACATAATCCCTGTCTACCTATTGTTGGTGAACCATTTTTTTGGGAGGGTGCAGATTGAGATTGAGATGGTTTCTAGGTTTATGAAGGACATTTTTTGAGATTTTCTTGCTTTTAGGGTTGGTTAGGAGGAATGCTGTGTAACCTACTCATATGTAAAAGAAGAGGGGATTATTGATGAGAGGACGAGAGCTATTAAAAGGATTTTTCTTATTATGATGGTTTCTGTGATGAATAGTCATTTGGGGAGAAAGCCTAGGAATTGGCGTAGGCCCTCAATTCTAAGTATGTTTATTATTATTAGGGTGAGGAGGGCAGGTTGAATTTGGTAGATTTGTGGGGTTGAGCTTCTGGGGGCGTTTGTATTTGAGAGTATGGTTATCACTGCTAGTGGAATGAAGATGTAAATAATAAGGTAGGTGGTTAGGGTTTGGTGCCAGATTATTATTGCTTGTATTTTGCTCTCCATGTGTGAGATTGAGAAATTGGCTATAATTTTTCATAGTCTGGTTTGATTATAGTCTCCTAAGGCTCCGGTTACTATGGACAGGGCAGCTAGAACTATTACTGTGATAGTTTTGATGGTGTATATAATGAGAATGGGTGGAATAGTTTGGAGGGTTGTTAGGATTATGTTTGTCTTTCAGAATAGTCCTTCTATTACTTGGGGCATTTAAAAGTGGAGGGGTGCTGAGAGGATGATAGAGTTTTGTAGGGTGGAATATGTTTGTGAGGTTGTTTGGTCGAGGGCAACTGGTACGATAATTAGGGTGGATGCAAGGGTTTGAGTAAGAAAGTATCTTAATATGGTTTCATTTGATATTTTATTTTTTTGGTTAGCTAGAATGGGAATAAATGCTAGAGTGTTGACTTTGAGACCAAATCAGGTAGAGAGTCAGGATGTAGATGAGGGAGTTGTTATTCCTAAGATTATTACTGTAAAAAATACGGCTTGATGTGGCATATTATGTTTTTGTTTGGAGGGGCCCTTTAAAATTTGATGTAATTTGGACTACTACTAGCATAATTATTAAAAGAAGGGTGGCTAGGAGAATTGTAATTTCTATGTCTTGGAAGAATTGTTTGGGGGAGGGGGTAATATTATTCTGTTTATGTGTCTTTGTTGTAGTGTTATGGCTCTTAATAGGGTTAATAAAAGAAAGATAAGTGAGATTTTTGGCTTAAAGGGGTAGTTTTGATTTAGGGAGGTTGTGAATTTATTATATGTGCTTTCAATGTTCAATCGATTATTATTATGATTGTTTGTTTTCATTTGTGTAACTGTTCAGTTTATTATTTAATTGTATAAATGATCATATTATTATTGTATAACAAGTTAGTGTACACATTGGAATTTTAGACGGATTTAATTCCGAATTTCTCATTGCTTAATTACTGTAATGTTTATTTTAACACTTGATGGCATTAGTTTGTTGTTTGAGATTTTGTGACATCATACACATCTCCAAAGCTATTTTTGGACCAATGATGCTGTATGATGAGGTGACATAGTAATTTATACCTAAAAATTACTCTCTGTGACTTGCTATATTCTGGGGTGGAAACAAAGTGTCCGAAGGTGTGCTTTTCGGATCTGGTTCCGTTTGTCCGTCGGCCCACGTTTCCTGTGGGAACTGTGGGATGTATGGCATCAATTGTGTTGCCGGGATGGACTGGTAGATGACATCAGCCAATTTGCGTAACTTATACGTGTTTCCGCCATGGCATTCAATGATGACGAATGGACCCTCTCTTAGGTCTGAAATGCCCGCTTGTGTGCCTTTTTCGGTACTCGAGAGAACATGTGCTGACTTCCATACCAGATCATTTATTTTGTAATTTGCGAATGGTGATTCGCTGGTGTGGTTGCTTGCTCTTTCTTGCAGATCTGTGACATGCGCTCTCATGTGGGTGTAGGTGTTTCTAATTGTTTTTTCTAATTGTTGTACATATTTATGAGGGTTTTCCGGGTTGATACTCAAAACTGAGTCAGGAATTCGATGATCCCACGGGACTCGGAGTTCTCTGGCAAAATTTAAATATGCTGGCGAGAACCCTCTTGTTCTCGAAATGGATGAGCGTATACTAAACGCAATTTCTCGAAGATACTTGTCCCACCTGGTGTGAGTATCGGTAAACACAGCAATGGCGTATTTGATATCTTGGTTTAGCTTCTCGACGGGGTTCGCCTGTGGGTGATATATCGAAGTGTGTTTTAATTGAATTTTGAATTTTTCACAAAATTCTTTATAAATTCGGGAAATAAATTGTGGTCTGTTGTCTGACACGAGTTTATTTGAAAATCCGAATTTCAGAAAAACATCATACAAGCATACAACGATTCGTTTTGCTGTGGGTTTTTTTAGTGGATACAATTCGGGCCAACGAGTTGCAACATCCATGATAACGAGGACGTATGCATTTCCGTTTTTTGATGTTGGCATTGGCCCCATCAAATCGATGCTTAGACATTTGAATGGGACATAAGGGCCCAAAGCAATCGATTCGTAGTTAGGTTTTCGGCATGGTTTACACTCTTGACATCGGTTGCATTGCCGTATGAAGCGAACAATGTCTTGACGCATATGCGGCCAAAAATACATCTGTTGCGCACGGTGTACTGTGCGTGCTATTCTCGAATGGCTGGCCAATGGGTGGCCGTGGAGCAGCCACAAAATTTGGTGTCGCAATGCGGATGGTACGACGATCTTTAACGCATTTTCCTCTTCCGACATGTCACTTTGGAGTGTAGGATGGTGTTTTACCAACAAGTCGGCTTCAGTAGTGTACGCGGAAGTGGCAGTTTTGAAATTCTGTTTCTGCGCTGGCGTTATAATATCGAATGGATAGGTCTCGGTTCTCAAAAATTCCAACCATTTGCAGAAGTTGTCCTGCTTTTGGGCGCTGATAATCTCGGCGCGTGACAGTGGCACGCATTTAGTTTTCTCGGCGACCGCCGAAAATAATGCTTTGAGTCGTGGCTCATCCGTTCTCGGTTCCATATTGGGTTTATGATGGTTGAGGCACTCGCTGTCTGGTGCCAGCAAATATCTTTTAGTCCAATATGCCTTGAATTTGTTATTCGTTCCAGACCTTGTTGGTAATTCATTTAATTTGGGAAATTCCCATGGCGTTGCCGCAGATGGGCAATAAGCGATAGTTTCATCGTTGTCACCAAATTCTTCTGGTGAGGGTTCATATTCAATTGGTGCATGTGAGAGTGCATCGGCGACGACATTGTACTTGCCCGGCTTGTATTCTATTTTCATATCGTTTGCCATTAACTCCAATTGCCACCGAGCGAGGCGGCCGGACGGCTCTTTGAGCGACATCAGCCACTTTAAAGCTTGGTGGTCAGTTTGAACGACGAAACGAGTGTACTCCAGGTATGGGCGGAACTTGCAAACGGCCCACACGACAGCTAGGCACTCCAATTCAGTTGCCGAATAATTTTTCTCAGCAGCCTGCAGTTTGCGGCTTATAAACATGCACGGCATTGGCAATGTTTTTCCTTCTCTTTCGTGAACTTGGATGAGGGCGGCTCCCAACCCAACACGATTTGCGTCCGTGTGAAGAGTAAACTCTCGATTCAAATCCGGTAGCGGCATCAAGTCGACGTTGGTTAGCATTTGTTTAATGCTGTCGAAAGCCATTTGGCATTCCTCAGTCCAAATAAATTCCTTTTCTTTAGCAAGTAGGTCGGTGATTGGGGTGGCGGTTGTCACAAAACTTGGGAGCGTTCAGTTAAAGAAATTAACCATTCCTAGGAATCGCTGTATTCCCTTGACGTCCTGCGGTGCCGGGTAGTCAATAATAGCTTTAATTTTGGCCGGGTCAATTGACAATTTGTTGACACCAATCCTATACCCCAAAAACGCAAGCTCTTTGCGGCAGAATTTACTTTTGGCGGGGTGAACGTGAAGTCCAGCTTCCGCCAGTTTATTTAGCACCGTTTTGATGTGTCCAAGTGCTCTTCAAAGGTGTTTGAGACAATTATAATGTCATCAAGGTATGCCCATGCGAACTTATGCAAAGTTTCGCCAAGCACGCGTTCGACGTGACGTTGGAATGTGGCTGGCGCATTTACAAGCCCGAATGGCATGACGTTGAACATCAGGCGTCCAATTGGCGAATAGAAAGCGGTCTTAATGCGATCCTCTGGTCGCAGCTCCACTTGCCAATATCCTTTGGATAAATTGATGGTTGTGACTTTTCTGAAATGCTCTCGCAATGTGGCGTCTATCGAGGGCATCTGGATGGGGTCAACAACTGTGATTGTGTTTAGTGGCCCAAATTCGTTACACAGTCTCAGCTCGCTGCCGGGGCACATGACGAGAACGATCTTCATTGCGTACTCCCCTGTGGCTTGGGTCACTATTTCTGCGTCGATTAGCTCTTGACAGAGCTTTTTGATTATTTCTTTCTTGTGGGGGTTCAGCCCACGAAACGGTACTCGCACCGGTTTATCCACTGAGAGTAAAATCTCATGCTGAACGAGGTGCGTCCTTCCCGGCTTCTTATTGAGAGTTTTTTCGAACTTTTTTAACGTTTGATGCCGCAGTGTAGCTTCGTTGAGTTGCAACTTGGCTTCTTCGACAAGTGTGTCGACGACGTTTTCCCGTCTTAGCTCGGCGCTAAAAGCCTTAAAGTCGTAATCTTCTATGAATTTTATCAAATTCCCGCTTTATTCTTCCCTGTCGGCAGCTTCCTTCATGAAGTTTGGTGGCTCGGGCAGCTCTCGACAATCGTCATCGTCGTGAACAAAATTCCACGAGCCGGTAGCCGGGTTTGGTTGTATCCGTAATTGACACATGAGGTCAATACTGATGAGAAACAGAGTAGAATCCTGTGGCAACACAATCACTGGATGTGTAAAACGGCCATAGTGCCATTTTATTGGCAAAAACACGACTCCCGTCGGTTTGACTAAGCCGTCGGCGGTTTTGACTTTTAAGTTATTTTTCACCTGCCGTATTTCTTTGGTCAGTTTTAATTTTGCAATTAATCCCAAGGCTATACAGCATCGGTCGGCTCTAGAATCGAGCATTCCAAATAGTTTTTTGCCGTTTACTTGGATTGGGAACAGAGATAGATTTTTATCGGTTGATTTGCCTCGATTCGCTGCTAGTCGGCGTTCCTGAGTTGGAGTTTCGGTAGCGACTTGAGGTAACTCATCGCACCATGATGACACAGTGAGAGCGTGGGTAAACTCTTGGGCCAATTTTTCAATTTCTGGATCAGTTGGATTGGGATCGGGAGGTTTCGGACGTATTTTGGGATCGGGAGGTTTAGGAGTTATTTTCGGGGTTTTGGGATCCAATGGTTTGGGGTCGGGTTGTTTTGGATTGGATTTAGGTAAAGTATTGCCAGCTCTAAGATTTGGTCCAACGCGACTCGAATGTTGACGGTGAAGTCAGCGTCGGTCTTGCTGGCGTCAGTTATTGTTGAACTGGGTTCCGAGGGCTTGGCGGACGGCACGATGGTTACTTGGTTGTCGCCGCCTGCGTCTGCTGATTGACGTTTTTTGCCAATTCCTCAGTCAGTTTCTTCAGTTGTTCTGTAAATGCCTCTTTCATACTTATAAACTCCTTTCGTGCGATTGGTTTTACTGGACAGTCTTTCGATCAGTGTCCTGATTTGCCGCACGCAAAGCAGGTATCTTTGTCGCCTTTAGTCATTGTGTGGCGGTTTGTTTTTGAATCTGGCGCGGGCTGCCGTGCCTCCTGCTGTTTTGATTTTGAATCGTCAGCCTTTTCCGCGGTTTTTTACGACTCTCTGGTTTTGGTCGGAAACTTGGGGCCTTATTTATCAAATAGGCCCGGCTGACAAATTCCTCGTCATCCTCGTCCCGATAAGGTACCGGTAATTTCTCGAGATCTGTGGATGATTCGTCATCAGACGCCGATGACGCATCCAACTTACTCTCCTTGGTTTCGGTCGATTTTACTGCATAGGCTTTTGTTTTAATTTTGGGTTCTGGGTACGGGTTCTTTTTGGCCACTTCTGCGACTTTGGCGCTTAAATCCGGGTCAGTGAGCGCCAGCTGCCATGGTGGACGAAGAAGGTTGTCAGACGCCTTCGCTGTTGCTTCCAATTTGGCTTGATAGTCCTTTCGAGTCGCTTTTTCGGCCGCAGGTAGCGTTGAGTGATAATCTTCGTCAATTGTGCTGGCATTGTCTTGTATGTATTGACGTATTTGTGTGTAAGTGCCACATCTGGGCATCTGTGTACCCTTTAAGACGGACCTCGAATACTCCGTAAGTCTGCGAAGAAACACCAGCCCCTTAGTATTATCGCTCATAGTCTCTGTTAGACTATTAAATACCAATTCGCATCTCTGCAAGTAAGGGCCTATTTCTTTATCCAAAATTTGTTTCACTGTGAGAGCTCTTTCTCCTCTCACTGCGTCGCTTTCTCCATAGTTACTTAAAAATGCCTCGACGAATGCCATCCAATTTTGGAAATGGCCACTTTTAACCCATTCTAGGGCTGGCTCAGTCATTACGACTGACATGCAATGATGTAGCATGTAATCCAGGTCAATGTGGACTGCATTGGCCACTCGGATGATTTCGTCTAGGCACGTTGTGCCTGCTCTCCAAGTTCTATCAAACTTGAGGGGGTGTACCGACGCCCACTTAATGTTGGTCGGTGTTCCCGTTTGTTTAACGAGATGTTATTTATACTTGGCGCCCTCTCGTGACGGTCGTTGGTCAGGTGCTCCAGTTTGAGCACTGGCTCTTTCCTTTTTTTGCCAAAAAGCCTCTAACGTGGCTCTAATATTGGTGGGCGACGTTGCGTTGCTTAGCGGAAAATTTTCTGTTGCCGAGGGATTTGCTCTCGCGGGTCGCTCACTCGATGAGCGATGACTCGCCCTGAGTCGTTGTATTGACCCGCTAGCGGCAACCTGTGCTCTCGTGTCCTCGAGAGTTGGGGTTGGGCTGTGAGGGTGAATTTCGTCATCCGATGACGTCATTGGCTCTCGGAATCTTCTCGTCGCGGAATCTCTCAACAGGTGGCGCTCTGCAAGTAATGTGTCGCTCTTCTCGAAGCGGTTTCTGACGTCGGTTTGGTACTCCGGTGATTGTCGTACGTTTGACAGGTGAACTGCTATTGATTCCATTGCCGGTACTGGTTGCTGAGCCATGTCGAATATTCTGTTGTTCTACAAGCTGCGAAATTAAGTTTTGAGCCTGTGTTTCTGGGGTGGCCGCTGGCGGCAGTTGCTTCGGATCAGGGTCGTGTGCGAAACAATCTTCTAATTGCACTTGACTCTTAGAACGCGACAGCGGCGATCTCGATGCTCGTGGTGACGGACGAACCCGTTGAGGCGCTTCATGAATGACTGCTTGAGTAGTGGTTGGAGCTCGTGGTGGTGATGGGGTCAACATTGTCGACCGGCTTGTAGATCGGCTGCGCCGAGACGCACTCGAGGCGTGGCTTCTCGTCGCCGTGTCACGAGGTTGTTGTTGAGCGCATTCGGGTTTATTACGCCCGATTGCGTTAGGTGAGACTGCTCCGATTTGTTCCTACTGCCATGTGACATTGGCAATTGCAACCTTGTGGTTGCATCCGGTTGGTCTGTCGTTGCATCTGCTGCATCTCATATCGGGATTGTGCCACCTCAGGTGGTGCAGTGGACGTGCCCCGGGTCACCTGACTGGGATCCATGCAGCCCTTTAGTGACTGACCGGTCACATTTGATTTGACATAGATTGGGGATTCCAATTCACATTAACTTTCCCTAAGGGTTTGGCTGGTGGTTTTTGATCGTCAAGTTGTTGATGTTGAACTGCAATATGTGTCAAGGGGGAGGAAGTGATCAATCTGCTTTGTGTCCTTGCTTCTGGAGTGTATGAGCATCGGTCGAATTGGCAGGAACGTTTAGAAAAGTTATCTATCCTAGCCTTTATTTTCATCGTACATGGAGGTAAATAAAGGTAGAGTAAATTTTGAAAATGCATTATTTACAATACCATAGTGTAGCAGAAGTTAAGATAATTTCGGTCAGTATAACTTTTCCCAACGTGGCACGAATTTGATCGAATTCATACTATGGAGGTCAAGTATCGAAAATTGAAATATTTCGGTTAGTCATAAATTTCAGAAATAGGGAAAGCCAACTGCGAGTGCACTGACAAGTGAGCTTACTTTTTCCAGGATTGGTTGAGGCGAGTTCCCATTCCCACCGGAGACGATATTTTCATCGAAAGTGAGGGGATTCTTGTGCAACCGCATAAGATCCGTCGATTCTGGGAACATCTTTATCGAGTAGAGATTCTGTAACCCTGGGAAGGTTTGCATTACACGCACGCATCATGTTACCTTATGGGATTGGATTTTTGTAGTGGCTAGCGAGATATCCAGTTAAATCCGGGAAGTAGTTGTATTTTACTTCCCGGTGAGGGCAGTGCGGAATTTCGTAGATAGGAATTTCGTCTTAAAAATAGGAATTTTGTCGACAGGAATTTGATCGACAAGAATTCTGTCGACAGGAATTTGATCGACAAGAATTCTGTCGACAGGAATTTGATCGACGGAATTTGGTCGACAGATTATTTGAGAATTTCGTTGACAGGAATTTCGTCTACAAAAATCCCTATCAACAGGAATTTCGTCGACAAAAATAGAAATTTTATTGGCAGGAATTTGGTCGACAAGAATCTTGTCAACAGGAATTTCGTTTACAAAAATCCCTATCAATAAGAATTTCTTCAACAAAAATAGGAATTTTGTCAACAGGAATTTCGTTTACAAAAATCCCTATCAATAAGAATTTCTTCGACAAAAATAGGAATTTTGTCAACAGGAATTTCGTTTATAAAAATCCCTATCAATAAGAATTTCTTCGACAAAAATAGGAATTTTGTCGACAGGAATTTGGTCGACAGGAATTGCGTCAACTATGAGTAAATGATCAATTGCCACCAATTAAGTCTAATAGCGAAATTCAATTTAAACAGTTTTATATGAAAACTAAATCTGACAATGTTAATTAATTTGACCATTTATCAACAACAATTAATAAGAAATTTTATCAACAAAATTCCTGTTGACGGAATTTTGTCAATGAGTTTCCTGTTGTCAAAATTCATGTCGACGAATTTCCTATTACTAATGTGAATTTTTGTCGACAGAATTCCTGTCGACGCAATTCCTATAGACAAAATTTATGTTTTGCTCCACCAAATTCCGTCAACAAAATTCACGTTTTGGTCGACCATATTCCGTCGACAAATTCACGTTTTGATCGACCAAATTTCGTTGACAAAATTTACGTTTTGCTCCACCAAATTCTGTCGACAGGATTCTTGTCAACCAAATTCTGTGATTTCCCAATGAGTACCGGGGGGCAAAACTTCCATGCCCTAGCCTTCACCTGGTCCCCCTGTTAGTACACCATCAAGGGGCTCCTTGGTGGTCGAACCAAATAAGGCCTCTGGTAATCTTTCTTTTTTACTTTCCTATTTCTTCTTTTTTCTTTTTTCTTGCCGATGTTGGGTAGTGGGGTCCTGGTTTTTCATTTTGTTTGGTTTTTTTTGGTTTGTTCTTCTTTCGCTTTGTTTCATTTTGGTTTTTGCTGCGGTGTCTTCTTGCCGCATGGCATCGCTGGGTTTTCCCTGGTTCCCATCTCGGCATTTGACTTGTGTTAAGATAAATGGATTGTGTTTAAAAAACGGAGTGTGTAAAATTTTAAGTTTGCGACAGGTCGCGTATGGCCATAATAGCCGCTGGCGACCTTAAGCAAAATACCTACCTACCTACCTACCAATGAGTACCAACAGCAAAATCAATCTGCTGCTTGACACTGTCATTGATCATGACGGTTGGAACTTCTGTTTTTTTTTGTAAACTTCAGTATAATAATAATAATAATAATAACAATGATCACTTTTTTAACAGAAGATGATCAATTGGGAAACGACGTAATCGATGATGTAATTGATGATGTAATCGATCAAAAATCTGATTAATAAAATAAAATTTGACCAAATAAATGATTATCAAATGATGACTAAATGATGAAACTTTTTTATGAGGAAAATGTATCAAATATCTAATAATGGTCTGAAAATGGAAATGTGTAATTCTAATAGCATTTATGAAATTATATGTATTAAATCTTTTCTTCTAATTTAATCGTATTTACTAATCAAAAGTTTCTATTTTTCCAGTTTTTAAAGCATAATTTATTTACATTTTCTACCTCCAGATAAGAGAAACAATAAATACATGTTGCATTCAAAGTTGACTTTTTTCAACCTTTATGAAATATAAAAAAAATTTAAGTACTGTGAAAGAGTTTTAAATTTTGAACACGTCTACTGGAAAGGAATCTGAAAATTGTCGAATAAAGAAGGGAAATTTTCGATTCTAGGAGAAAAAACTTACAAAGGAGGTACTGCGGACCTCCCCCCCTCTGATTTGCATAATTTTAAAGAAATAAATCAATTACTACTTAACTAAAACAATGTCCAAATCTTAGGATGCACTTCGAGTAAAAAAAATTAATATTGTTACTTACATTGCCTAATAATGCACTTTTTCCCATAGGAAAAAAGCTTGATTTTTTCTTATGGGAAAAGTGCATTATTAGGTTATAAGCGCAACAATAGTAATTTTTTTTACTCGAAGTGTGTCCTAAGGTTTGGGCATTGTTTTAGTTAAGTAGTAATCAATCGATTTATTTCTTTAAAATTTTGTAAATCTGAGGGGGGAAGGTCCATTGTACCTCCTTGTCAGTTAAATTATAACTAATTTTCCAAAAATACACTATAAGTTTATAAATGTAAAATAATAAAACGAGTTTCTGCAAATATTGAATAAACTTCGAATCAATTTTAGTATGTCATCAAATACAATCATGATTGTGTCATGTTTGTTTAGTTGGTTACAAAAGTAGTGAGCATAAATTTGGGGAATAAATTAATTTTAAAAGATGAAAAACTAAATATATTTTTAAATATGATTTTATTCGATTCCCTAAACTTAAATCTTTTATATGTAAAATTAGGTAGACAATTGAATACAAAACCAATTACAAATGTAATAAAATTTAGCCCTAAAAACAATAAATAATTCATTATTTAGGAACATAAATGTTTCCAAAATCCTGTAATAGTATTGGTTAAATAACTGGTCACTCTCTTGACAAATAACAAATATTCCTCAACATTCCTTTTCAAAATTTTAATTGCTACTTTAATCCAGAAGACAATTGCAGTCAACAGAGATGCAAGAAAAGCTTTTCTATGGTTTTTTTGATGCACAGCTTTTGCTATTGCATCTGTTGTCCAATCCGTAATATCTTCGATTGATGTACCATCTTCATCCATCTAAAATGAACAACATTAATAATTGAATTAAATGAATAAATAAAATTTCAAAAATATCATAATAACCATCTGAGCTAAATCATCGACATGCTCCCCATATTCGCCTCCAATTAATTTATTCACAATAAATCCAAATGCGCGTTTGAAGCAATCTTTTTTATTTCTTTTTTCTTCTCTGTAATCGGAATAATAACATATTTATTTCTACAAAATATATTTAAATCACCTTTCTGTTTCTTCATTAGTGTCCTTAGAAATTTTCGAACTAAAATTTTAATAATCAATGTAAAGAAAATCTTCTGAACATGGCCTTTTGAAATGACCTAAACAATTACTTTTCTCCTTCTTCTGTTTTTTCATTAGTGTCCTCAGAAATTTTCGAACTAAAATTTTAATAATCAATGTAAAGAAAATCTTCTGAACATGGCCTTTGAAATAACCTAAACAGTTACTTTTCTCCTTCTTTGCTAATCTTATTAGAGGATACTTCACTGAAATTATTAATAATTTAGTATTAATTTTTTTACAACTTATTAAATGGCAGTTTTGAACATAGTACCTCGCTTCTGTTTCTACACAATTTTTGATGTTTTCTTTTCTACAGTAAAATGGATAATACTTAACCTTATGTTTCAGGTAAAGAACTATATAAGGGAAATTACTTATCATCCAGCTCATTATTACTGTTACTAGTGTTTTCGTCACTGAAAATAATCGTTTACTTAATAATTTTTCTTAATGATATTATAAAATTACCTTTTATCTGACTCACTGCAGTTAGTGTTTTCTTCCCTGTAAATAAATAAAAATATTACATGGACTAACATTAATAAAATAGTATACACACCTTTCATTATTTTTAGCATTATTTAATGGGTTTTCTAAACCTTCTTCTAAAATTGCTGCATTAACGCCTTCCAAAAATACTTCCTTCATAACATTTCCATCGATTTGAGTTACTAAATCTACATCATCCAAGAGCCGTTCAAAATCGTGTATCGCTTGCTGGAGAACAAGAACCATTTTACACCTAATAATTTCCACTAGTATTCAAATACAAATCTGGAATAATTTTAAGTGACTCAGACTTTAAATAATAGAAAATGTATATTGCAGTCGAAAGCTAAGAAGTTACTTGAAATTTGGATTGCAACTCACCGATATTGACAATTGATAATAATAACAAAGACTCTCTCTTTTCTTGACTTTAGTGGACACCCCTCATAATCGCCTCTTCTCCTTTTTTGATTTGACCTCATTTTTACCCAGTCCCCCTTAAATAAACAGATTGACGTCATCACACAAATAATTTTTGTCAAGAGATTCAACAATTTCTTTTAAATGATAAAATTTATTGCAATAACTTTTTTTTTTTAAATGTGGGTATTTAATAAAAAATCAGTGTTTATTTTAAGATCTGAAAATGAAATTTACAAATTAAAGACTTCTAAAGTTTTGCAATTAAATACTTATTACTCTTCTCTGTTCTGAACTTGCAAGAAGCTGTTGGTTTATCTCAAGTGTAGTATATTTAACTTTTTTTTAAAAAATAATAGTTTTAAGAAATAATTTGATTGAAAGTAAAAAGGAAATGTCGTATGGAACTTTCAACAGGATAAGTCGAACACAAAACGAAACAATTTATTAAAATACTTCCCAATTTATACTAAAGGGTTTGATACTTTAAGACAACGGTTTTTATTTTGTTGAAATTGCAGTTTGAGGCAAGCATTAGTTTATTAATTTATTAATACTGTGAGTAAAGGCACTAAAAATACATGTTTTAGTAAGTTAGGTTGATGAACTTTTTATTGCCAACTCTAAAATTATCATTTTGTTCATTTGTTGTTTCAGTTTGATTTTTCTTCAAGTATCCAGATTTTTGTACAAAGAAACAATAGCAACACAATGGTTACAGTCTATGCTATAACAAAATGCTTGAATGGATTTGAATGGATTGAACAGTTAAAAATCCAGGCATTCTAATAAAGAATCTAATTCCTGCTTTTTGCTTTTCCTATTAGAGTTTGTTGGAATTGATCCAAAACAAGCTTAATATTTTATTGTACACTTTAAAAGCAAAAGGTGCCAAATGGGTGCCAAAAAGCACCTAAAGTGCCTCAAAGTGCTAGTAGGAGACAAATAGCACTTTTACAAGCAATTATTATTTTAATATGTAAGCAATGTTTTTATGTGACATTTTTCCTTGTGCAAAGAAGTTTTTATCTTATAAATCATTTACTACACATTTAAGAATTAGAGATAAAAATGATCCAAACTTAAAAGTAACTTAAGATTTGTGCATTAACATTTTGATTAAGATAAGAATTTACTTGAAAACAGATAGATTGGAATCTTGTTATAAGCAAACATCCAATTTAATAAGTCAAGGTGACTTAATTGTAAATATGTGGCTTAGTGCTTGTGATGGTGATTTTTCCCAAGTCCGTAAAATTACTAAAACCCGGTAAAAACCATAAAGAGAAATTATCTGACTTTGTTTCTTTTCTCAAAACAAGGACAGGATTTATTAAAACCAATTAAACATTTAAGAATTATTTACAACTAAGATTAAGTCCAATTATACAATTACTAATTATTTACATTTAAATATGATTGAACAGGTTCAGATCACCATCACTGAAAACAGAGAACTAAACCGAACTAGAACTAGTATACGGAGTTATGCTATGCAAAACTCTATTTGCTAACACCAACACAAATGGTTAAACAGATCTTAAGTGATGTAGATCATGATACAGATTTAAATTCATTGGGTGAAATAGTGGATAAAGATGATCACCAAGAGCTTCCAGACAAGAATGTAATTAAAGATATTTTTGAGACAGATACAAATACCAGACTAGAAGGTTGGAAACGAATAAAGGTACCATATAAAACTGGATCAAGAATTGATGTAGTTTATTGTCCTCCAAATGGTAAACGTTATTTAACTCTGGATCAAGCTCGTAATTGCATGTAGAGAATTAGAAATCTCATTTTGTAAAAGTGATTATAATTTTAGTCTAACTGTGACGGTGATTTTTCCCAAGTCCTTACTAATTATTACTAAATTCCTAAAACCCAGTAAAAACCAGAAAGAGAAATTATCTGACTTCGTTTTTTTTCTCAAAACAAGGACGTGGATTTGTTAAAACCAATTAAACGTTTAAAAATTATTTACAACTAATATTAAATCTAATTATACAATTACTAATTATTTACATTTAAATACAACTGAACTGGTTCAGATCACCATTACTAAAAATAGAGAACTAGACAGGATACGGAGTTATGAAAAACTTCATTTGCTAACACAAACACTAAGCTGAGCTAAACGAACCAGACACAGAAAAGGTGCGAAACTAAGTTATGGGTCTTTAACACTAAAGCCAGGCCGAATGGCAGAAAACTACTTATCTACACATGCAGTTACGCATCGGGGTCACACTGGAACACATGGTCGGACACAAAATATATTATCACAATTCGGAGTGATTCACGGGACTGGATAATATAATCTCATTATCTGTGATCTCGAAATCACTCACACAGCCGAAATCACATTCTCTGCACTCTGAGTGAAAAAGGTATAGAGGTATACAAATAGAGACAATTTTGACCTAATTTTGAACTTATTAGTACCTATTGAGGTAT